>CAFUXE010000788.1:25054-37321 GCA_903364295.1 Serranus cabrilla | reverse complement strand
TCATAAAGCGCTCCGTCTCCACCGCAGCGTGACAGCATGAGAACATGGCTGGAATGCAGGATGTGACGAGGCTGTGTGGTAGAAACAGTCGGCTGTCATTAGTATGCAGCACAGAGCCGTCTTGTCTAGCTGGACCTTTGCAGAAACACTCTCCCCCAGAACAGCAGATAAATTGTCTGTAGTGAATAGAGCAGCTGAGGCAAATCTGTGCCCTTTTCTGCACAAGACGATTTCTCTTGTGTCGTTGGATTTGCTCCACACACAGCAGTCACAATAGTCTAAAATGCAGGAGTTGTATGAACAAAAGGGTCAAAGTTTAACGTCACTGTAATATTGCCATGAGAAAGAGAAGCAGAGAGACAGAGAGCGGACCTTATTAAGACCTGTGCTCCAGCGGCTTAGCTCTCAACTCCTGAGTGAGTTTTATCAGAGAAGGCCCTTCAAGCATGACCACAGTAATGAACCTATTAGCCATGAAATTGACTTTTCTGATAAATAAAGAACAGATGAGAGTTTAGGGGACCATTTTCGCATTTCAGCCCTTTTGTTTGCAGTTCATAATTACATTTGAGCATTAGTCCTTTTTTTTCCTAACAAGTGGATTTGCACATGTGCACACAAGTTCTTCGTCATCAAGTTTTCTACTTAGCGTCGACTTTTAAGTATGCTGCAGAATATTAATTGGACCAATTTCCTGGGTTAAAAAGAATTAACCCAACGCCATAGCCAGTGTTTACAAAGTGTCCAAACTGTGTAAATAATGGAAAGCTTATATTGAAGGCAGTGTATCAGCAAATGACTCACTCAGTAAATGCAAACTTCCCTGCCTCCTGAAATAGCATTTTAATGGATGTGATGTCACTGCAAACTTTAGGACCTCATAGAGCAAATGTCTTCTGTCTGCCTTAAATTGCTTCATGAAGATGAGCACACATAACACATAACTGACACATACTTAAAAGACAAAAAGCGACAATGCAGCAACCACTGATAAAAAGAATTTACAAGATCTTCATTTTTTAAATTTATTTATACATTTCTCCACTTTGCAAACAAAACTCTAGGGTGGTCCAGGCTTATCATAGTTGACCATCTCCCATCTTAAGTCCGCACAGCTGTAAAAAAAAAATGTTCTCCATGACATCTGATGACTGATCTTGACATGTATTTTTAGGATTAATGCTTCAGGTGCCATACAAAGTGGCTGTGTTTTGACCAAATTCATGCCATCACTGTTGCGAGCAGTCTGGTCTTTCCTGAAACAGGTGGTTTGGGTATTTCGCTGGATAATGTGGTGAATACCAATGAACTTCAACTGTTGCTGGTGTGCAAAGGGGCCAGACAGTCTCAGTGTGTACAGAATGGCCCACAACACTTTTGAATTTGCATGGGATATCTTGTGACATCCAATCAACAGATCCCATTGTGTTGAGTGTCAGACCTTGGTTGATTGATTGTAGTCCTGCTTTGCACCCCTCTGCTCAGAGCTCAGCTCTGCAATGACAGAAAGGACACACAGATGAATAATGCATGTCGGTATCAACCCATCTTGCAAGCAGAATGCAAGCAGGGAAAGAGATGGATAGATAGAGAGAGGGACAGATGGACAGAGAAAGTGAGAGATATATTACAGAGCTGATCAAGATGGGCACTGTACATGAAATTACAAGTCATGGTGACACAATCGCACATAAAGTGTCCAACGCAACATGTGCAATAAAATCATAGCAAAGCAATGACTTTCATTAAGTTTGCTGCGCTAATATAAGAAGACTGCTCTTGTTTTGAAATTCACTGCAAGACTTTAATATTAAAAAAGCTTTCAGAGGGTGATGTCCCCTCACCAGCTAATCTAATTAAAGGTCTATTTTATTCTTTGAAGGTCTTCCTTTTGCTCTCAGAATTTACAAATTGCCATTTTGTGCCGTTCGCTCCTCCAGAAAGGAAAATGAAGCACTCAACACCCGCTACAATAAAGTATTAATTCTTGGAATAGACCTCAACGCTGCCCTGGAGTGAGTTATACCGTGGAAACGGTATCATAGTTACAGCAGAAATATATCTTATTTATTAACTTTGCTGAGGAGCCTTCCATGGCTTAGGGTCTAAGGCCAACATATTGAATTTGTATCAGTTGCTCAGTGTCTCTTTTTTTGGAAGGTGCTTAATCACTCTGCAGCAAAATTGTATTACCCTCATACAGACTAGAAACACAAGGCCATATCAGCCTGCTGCCTTCTGTTACACACCATTAGACAATACTGTTATTTTTGACCATTTTTGTTCTCCAATACCATCAAAGTGATTCTCTCAGAAGTGGTTTCATGTGAATTGGATGAGAGGGAAACAGAAAGAATAATAGGGAGAGAGGGGTGACACTTAATCACGTGGCACGTCTTGTGTGTCCGTAGTAATTAAGATAAATTAAGATGCATGACTCTCCATAAATTGAATGTCAAATTAGGAATGCACGTTCCCAAGCTTCACAATATGGGAAGTTTAACATATGTTACATTCAAATAACGAACACATTAACATTCCTATATTTGGCAGATGCTTTTGTCTAAAAAAGCAAACCAATTAGATGCCATCCAGGCCACAGTAGATAAAGGAGAAGCTTTCAAGAATACGTGCTCTCAGTGTGCTGTTCCTCCTGACAAAGGGTACGAGGCTACATTTTATCCATAAAGATAAAACAATAAACTGTATTCTTTCTCTCTTAGACATTTTCTGCTGTCGAAATGTGGTGACCTTTATTCCTTTACTGAAACTGACTTCAGCTTCTGATTTTTTTTTATTATTTCTTATTATCCTCAAGTAAAGGTAGGTTCTTCACAAATATTTAAACAGATCCACAACTACACTATCAATACAGATGCAGTAGAGCTCCTTTCTTTCTCAGTAGCTACCAGCGCTCTAGAGGGAGGGGTGTGAGGAGAATATTTAATCCATAATAACTTAACTGCTTAGTTTTTAATTCCATTCTGTTTCGTGTTCCTCATAGTCAAAGGGGAATGGGCTGTGTGAGTGAAAAGAGAGATGCTGCCCTATTTAAGCAATCTATAGTGCATGGTATAAAGTGGTATTTAAACCTGCAGTTGCACCATTTATAAATGGTGCAGGTACAGTATTTATAACTCTACTTTGGCTAGTTAAACAGTGCATGATCTGGGCTCAAAGTAATCATAGTGTTTTGGGTGTAACATGAATTAAATCACTTTTTAAAGTGAGCAAATGCTGTTTAAATGGACGATTCTGCAATTTTGAGAAGCTAGCTGTTTTCTGTCTCTGCTGTCTCCCAGTCCTCTGTCGTCAACAACTTTATTGCATATGAGCATGTGCATGGATTTATCTGTGGAGGAGTAGTGGTGCTGGACATCACTGTGTGTGAAACAAGCAGAGTGTAACGCATTGTGATGCCCATCTTACTATGTGGATACTGCGCCATTGACTTTAGACCAGCTTTGTCTTTAGTGCAATCTCTTTCTGCTGCCTCAAGACCACACCTTATTTTAAGACCAACATGCCGCTGGGTGCACAGATGGGCACATGTACAACATATGTGTTACTTGCACAACGAAAGTGTGAAAACGTTAATTGCGTCAGTCTGAAAATAGCAAAAATGTGTCGCGCCGTGCATCGTGCTGGATGGAGACTTGATTAAAGCTTGATCATTCCTTGAATAATCACCCTTTAATGTGTGTTCCTACTACTTCACAGGCTCTAGATAGATTGAAATGATATATCTTTGTAGTTATGTATCAAGAAAGGAATCTGCAGGAGACATCAGTATCCACTGATCATGTAAGCAAAAATATAAAATGCATATAAATACCCTAAAATGTCCTACACACACACACCCACCCCCGCACACATGGCATCATGCAGGGTCTCATGCGGCTCTATACTGTTCGCAAGCCAATAACAGAGTAACTTTCCATATTGTGACTTGAATTAACAGGGAATAAGCATGAAGATGACAAGAAAAATTATGGACTTGACTTGCATCTCTGTGTTTACTTTCATTCATTTTTGACTGCCATATTACTCTGTTCTTAATTGCTAAAGAAAAGAAAGAACTCAACATTTCATTCTTAGTTTCTAAAAAGAATTTCAAGTTGTGGCTTGTTGAATTTGGCAACAATGTGTTGGATTTCAAATTAGATTTATTTCATTGTTTTATGTTTGTTAAAAGTAAGACAAATCAGAACATCCACTCTCACCAAATCACAAATATACAAAGTAAAGGATAGTAGATAGGGAGGTAGGTGGATACTTATTTTATCCCCATGGAGATATTCAGATATCCAGGCAACACAACTAAGAGATAATAGACAAATAAAATAGTGATCTCTAATACATTTAAGTGTTCGTTGAAAGTGTTTTGGAATCAGTTTTGTTGGCAAGTGGGAACTGCTGCTCAGATAAATAGTCAAAGTTGTTTGATTTGAGCTCATTTGCTCCTGAAGTGTTTATCTTGTCTGTAAGCCTTGAGAAAGACTTTTATAATGCAGTGGGTATTTTCCTCTTTTGTTAACAAAGTCTACATGAAAATGAATCCTATACAGTTCCTAAATACTGAAATCCTTTATACTGCCTAAATAGATAAAGTGTGATTCTGGTGTTTAGCTGAAACAGACTGACCTCTCCTTGAAAAGCCCAGACAATGATTACTAATCCAGCAGTTGTTGCCAAATGCAGGGAAAGATTTGAATATGACCCAGTTTTAGGAGATTTACTTGCGTTTTGCTGACGTCACGGTCTAAAACGCTGGAGGCCTGACAACTTCAGCATGAAGGGAAGACGTCTGTTGAAATTTCAGGAACCTTGCAGAATGCAGAGTTGTGGGAACATGCTGTTTGAAGTCTAAAGCCTCCTCGACCTCAACAGCATAATATATTTAAAGTTACTGATTTCAGCAGACTCTGAACTTCAGTAATGTTTTCAATAACCTTCAGTCCAGATATCTTGAACATCCTGTGTTAAAGGATCAGTGATAATAGTGAGGTTGCGACATCATATGTAATGTGATACTTCATCCTCCAGTTTTGACAGGAGGTCATGACAAAATGTTTACAGCGTCCCTCACTGCTACCAGCTGTTTTGTACAGTCTGTAACAAGGATGCAACACCCAGGCAGTCACTCATCATGATTGGTCTGTAAACATTCTAAATAGGTCAATGAAATATCAACTGATCTACCAACGGCAGCCTAGTAACGTACTGTAATAAACCTAATTTTCCAATCAGTGCTCACAAGCCATTAACCAGGTCGTTTTGTTTTATTACAACGCTGAGAGTATCTTTGTTTACACCCCTAATCTAATAACCTTCCGTTTATAGACTATTTAATAAGAACACAGACTATTCAGTCTCTTGGGGATCTTGCAGAGCTTTGTTGTAATTATTGTGACCCATGATGGCTGAAGTGCAACTGGCTTCCCAGAACAAGCCACAGAGCTTGTTGGTATGATTTACAGCCTTTGGGGCAAATGCTGCCTTAGAAGACTAGTTCTTTGGAGAGAAAGTCTTCCCTGCTGCAGTTACAAGAAAGAATTTGGACTGTTGAAACAGAGTTTTTATTTTTACTTTGGCTTTTTTCCAGCTGAATGTAAATGGAATAAATTCTATGCACAGTTATTCATAAAAATGAACATCATGCTGCATTAAAGAAGACTTTAAACAAGCGATTGAGGTCATAAACTCATTAGGTAAATGTTTACTGAGTTAATAAATCAAGTGAGAAGTAGGATCATTTTCGCATAGACTTTCATACAATCTGACTTCTTCTTGCAGCCAGTGTAGTCGCCCCCAGCTGGCCATTAGAGAGAATGCAGGTTTAAACTACTTCCATATTGGCTCCATCTTTCAGACCAGGAAGTTGATACTTGAATGTTACCAGACCTCTTTAGCCTGCTCCTCATCTCTGCTTGAGGCTAGCAAGTTAAAGCTACATGAGCCGCTACTAGCTCTAAAGCTAAGTTGGTGGAGTACTCATGTAAATGCATCAGTTGCATCTGTTAAGTAGTTTTCCAGAGTTGCCTGGAGCATTGTGCACATTTGTAGTAATTGTATCGATTCTAACTTACCAATGCTCATAAGAAATCATTAAAACATACAAATGTCACACATTGCTGTTGCCCTGTAAAAGCCTCTTGGATGATTTTCATCACTAATTATAATAGCTAATTACTTTACATAGAAAATATACAGGTCAGATTTGTTTAATCGCCTCTGTGCTATTATGTCTGCCAAAAAAAAAAATTGTCAACAACAGTAATGGTACTCTGCTCAGTGTAATATAAGACAGCATCCTGTCCTTGTAAAATATGTTGCTGGTTGATGGATTTCATGGCGTGTTCTTGTCCTTGTACATTGAATCCTCCCATTTCTGAATTCCCCCGAGGAGGCAATTAGCCCACAGTCTGTCAGCGGCTAATGGCTTTCTAATTGAGTCTCCACAGGTAGTGTACCTGTTGTGGGGGTTAAATGGAAACAATGTGAGCAGGACACAGATCTCCATCTTGTTGATGTTGTTTTTTCTTTTTGTCATTTCACAGTGAACAGCGGGAAGCATTGTCTTCTGTCTATAAGTGTCATCCTTTGTCTCGATCTGGTTTTCACCCCACTGCTTCTCATCCAGCATGCTGTCCTGGCATGCTGTTCAGCTCTGACATCGATTTGACTCCATTTGTCCACAAAAAATGCTTCATCACACCAAGTACACACCTATTTTGTACAATATTAAGTGACATAATACAGCATTTAAGAACCTGCGAGCACATATTTGGCTTCCAGGTTTTCTGCTACACCCTTTTCATTAACAATACAGGTTTGTAAAACAATAATTCAGAATGGATGTGGACATTAAAAAAGAAGATTTCATTTACAGTGTTAAATTTGCCAATTTTCTCGGTACGTGGGTACATTTTCATGCTGCACAAATGCATCAGTACATTAAACTCCCTTTGCTGTTGCACCACCACACATCCTTCTTTCATTTTTCTTAAAGCCTCTCATTCCTCCACACCACACATCTCTACACCCTGCATTTTGTCTAGCCTCTTACCAACTTCAATCTTCTTTCCAATATCCCTCTCCTAAGGTCCATTTTACACTTTCCATTATTATTCCCTTGCAGTGCTCTCTTTTCGGAGCCCACTTGTCATCACCAAGTCCATCTCTGTGTGCCCCTTTTAAAAGCCTTCCTCGTTTCTGACCAAACTAAAACTAACATCAACGATATTACCTGCTATATTTTCCTAATGATTCTCATATATTTGTTATGTAATCTTAGCCAAAACATTTGTGTGGTATTGCCGATGTCCTGCCCCGTGTTCACTTAAGGCAAAGTCACATTGCTGCAAAACACCTAAAATAAAAGTATCGCATCTCGTCTCTCCCCTGTATTCAAATCAGCAGCTCTCAGTATTGATCAGAGCGGTGAGTGCATTAGTGCCTAAACATGGACTCTCGCTCTCAGGCTGGTAAAGCAATAAAGGAGCTATTGATCATGCTGCTCATCTGGCAGCTGCCTATTTTGTATGTGTGTGTGTAGCTTGTAGTTGCTCGGTATGAGCTGACATGTTGCTTCAAAGATATCTTCAACAGCTGGCTCACTATATTACTTACAGTGCTGAAATGTCATTATGAATTAATGAATACTGTTTTATTTACAAATGAATTATTTTAGGCTGCAGAGTGGTATAGCAGAGGTAAAGTCCATCCTCGGTCTGGTGTTAGCCTTTATAACATAGCTCTGATGAAGCATCTCAGCCATAGTAATGCTTTGGTGCACCTGATCTTGACCTTTGACTTTTCTGAGGAGAGGACAAGCTCAAAACAGGATAGTTATACTTCCCACAACCACCCTGTGTAATTGTTGTTCATGCAACTTTTAATAAAAAATAATCAATGTCAGTATACTGTTGAGTGCCAACAGCTAAAGCAATAAAACTGAGAATTGTTTTACTACTTACTTGATCCAAATGCTGATAATCCTGGTTAAAAACTAGTAAGTTGAAGGGTCTGCAGAGTTTTGATATGACTGAAGGTTTATCTGGGAGGTTACGTCTCCTGAAATTGAAATCAGCTAGAGAGACGATGTATTATTCGGTTGGAGATATTGAACCTACATAAACACTCAGTCTGCTTGTGATTGAAGGGATTTACTGTTAAAGACTAGCAGAGTTTAAAGTAATGAGGTGATACAATGGCGATTGAGCCTGTGTCCCAGTGAGGAAGGAAGTTTACATTTGCAGTATTACAAACTTGGTATCTGTAGTCACACAGGCCAAGAACATACATAGAAGCACACACACATATACACACACACACACACATGCACACTCACTGTCTGAGAGCGTAACCCTTTCCTCTTGCAAGCTGTAGGGCTCATAAAATGAGCTGATATAAATAAATTCACTGGCCTGGTTTCAAGCACTAGCCTGCCAACAAGCAAACTGTAATTACCACTTGTCGCCATAGGTGTCGCCAAAGAGAATAAAAGATCTTAATGGATATTGTAACTTTAATTTTAAGAAATCTGTGTTTAGCAAAACTAGACATCAGAATACAGTAACTCACTGCTTTTTTACCTGATGTTTACTGGCCGTCGTTTATTAAACAACAGCAGTGCCACAACAGTAAGAGTTTAAATAAGAAGCAGGATTGTGGAAAAACTACTGGCTTGATTTTCATGAAACTTGTGGGAAGAGTGTAGCATAGGCCAAGGAAGAAGCCTATTACATTTTGGAGTGGCTCCAAATCACGGGGCAGATTATTTTTCACTTTGTTTAACATTTCAAGTTGGGTCTTTTGGCCTCTGTGGCGGTGTGCACACTCTGAGTGCCCTTCTGGTTACAAATTATTCTTTACAAATTTCTAGGGATAAGACAAAGAATAATTCAGGTTCAATTACATTCCTGTCCTGAGTTTTTGCGTCAGCGTTGTACACCATGTCCTCACGTTGTCACTTTATCTCAGGGTTAACACTGCTAATTGCCCACTCTCTTGTCTGGCACAGGCCTATTTGTCTCCCTCTGTAACATCTATTAATTATGAATAAAATGAGATCTCATAATGTCATTGCTCATATTTCACCTCCTATTCACACCACTCTATCCTTTGGGCTTCTGGCACCATTTTGTTCCATTGTGTGAAACCAATATGCACAACCTGCACCCCTCTATGAAGAAAATGCTTTGAATATCTGAAACGCCGCATTCTCTGCACAGGTCTTTGACCATTATGTGCATCTGATAATTTTGTTTCTCTTGAAGTGGTTTTTGAAATGGAATTCACTGATACAACTGTGTGCTTCTGTATCTCGTTCCCACTCGTTTTGCCCAGAGAAGTGGAGCAAAAAATGGGAGTGCACTGTATTGTATTGTGTGTGTGTGTGTCTGTGTGTGTGTGGGCGTACGTACTCGTGCATGTTTGGAGTGGGTGTTTAAGAGATATGTGAGATAATGTGCATGTGAATTATGCAGTATTTTACTGTTGTGATTCAGGGACATCGACTTTATTAACTGGACGATCTGATTACTTTGATTTGAAAATGTCTTGCTTCTCACATCAACTGATATTTAAATTACACAGGCTTGTGTTTAACAGGATTCTTTAATGATGTTGCACATGATGGAAGGGAGGGCGTGTGTGTGTGTGAGATCGTGATAGAGAGAAACAGGCAGGAGGCTGAGTGTGTGTGTTTGGAGGGAGGTGAGAGTGAAGGAGGAGGGATGTGAATCTATGATTAATGCAGCATTGCCCTTGTATGTTTCAGAGAGGAGAGAGGACAGAGGTGAGCCTCGCAGCATTAGCATTCTGCCTGTGCTCCTGGAGGAGTCTGCTATGCCCCTGTACAGATGCTCCACTGCCTTTCAGATTACTGAATAGACACTTTACAGACACTTCAGTCTGGATGCACACAAACCAGCTGTTTTTCAAAACTGCCTTAGGTTCGCTGCATACATGTGGATCCACTGTATGCGTTTATGTAGGTGATTATGGTGTGTCCATTCATCTGATCTCAGCGCAAGCTTCCAGTGAAAGCATAGACATTCTGTTTACTAGCTCATTTTCATTCACATCCCTAATGTAAAGTTAAAAGGAGAAGTAAGACAGTATTGCCTTCAAGTGGCAACATAGTACAAGGAACTGATTTTGAGCTGACTTCAAAACTCATCACGTATTTAAATCCTTGCTATGCTCCGCTGCCAAAACCCTTTGGGATGTAACTTGGAGTTGTGACAGTAGGGTTACTGGCATGCAGAGGAAGGCGCTCCTGCACATAGAAGAGCTGCTGGCCCTGACGGTGCAACTTTTGACATTTCTAGCACTGTGCTGCATTATAATTTAAAATATGGGCCTAACAGAAAACATAAACTAAACTTTTGTGCTGTGCATCTCTGAGCAGCAGCAACTTCATGCTCACACTACAAACAGAAGTGTCCCAATTTACATTACTTTGCCCTCACCTGTGACACAGATCTGGATGTGAGCAACAAAAACCTGAGAGCAGCAGTTTGTTCACTTTAAATTAGGACAGGTTTTGTTATAACCTTAATACAGAGGCAATTCATCTACTTAAAGTATTTACATTTAGGACATACCCTCATCTGAATCTATTGTATACAGATATTACAGCAAATGTGTGTTCTGTCTGTCATTGCATTGTGTTGTCAGGAAGGAAATTCCTTTCCTTACTTTTAAAAACTACCATTCATTGACATATTCTTAACAAGAAGACTGAATATTTTTAGAATACGATAGTGCTGTATGTATATCTTTTCTTACCTTTCAGGCAAAATTAATTAACATCTAGTGTGTTGCACCTTGGATGGTCCCATTTCCTGAGTTGGGAAGTCGTTCTTCCAGCTTCAGTTTTTTTCATGAAGTTTAAATTGTAATGCAGCATGGATGCTAAAAATGAGCTAAGGATGTGTTGTATTTTATTTATTATTCATTTATTTATTTTATTTTAGCGTAGAAAACAACACCTTGATAGGTGTTTCCACTGTTTTTCTGATTATTCCAATAGCACTTCATCTAAAGTGAAGAAATGTGTGTCCACTCTGTTATACAGAGCTGCTTCAAAATGTAATGTCCATTCAGGGCTACTGTAGAAACATGGTGGGCTCTGCTTCCATTGTCGATATGAAGGGCTGCTTCTAAGCTAATGAAAACACACGATTCTTAGTTTTCAGTTTCCCCCTAAAACCCCAATACACGTTGCTCCTGTGAGTACACGTTGCTCCTTACAACTGACTGCTGACTGCCTTCTACTGAACACATAAATACATATATTGTTGACAGGGTACTCAGAATTGAGAGTGGGCTGCTGATCAGCGTCACATTCATAAGTTACATGATTGAATCCCCCCAGAAGACATGCAATAGGCAGATATGGACACTATGAAAAAAACGCTTTGACAGCTCATAGCATTAAATTGGAATGGAAAATGAATCATCATGTACCGAGTCAGTATCTCTATATAAATCAAACATTAAAAATAAATAACACCGGAAGGCAATTCATGCTTTTAAAAATTCCTTTGACAACTGTGTTGAAAGTGTGAGATTTACATTCACTAATAAGAAGAAGCTGGACAGGAAGACAGGTGAAGGTATGATCATTGATTTTATGCCTCATGTTAAAGTGGCTCAGTGCTTGCTCACAGAGTGAGAGCATCTCCCAGAAGTCACATTTGTGTCAAAGAAAGGGATTGTTTTGTGTGCTGGCACTGGTGGAGCTGTTTAAGCATGTCTTTTTGATCCATAGAGCTGAGATGATCACAGCTGCCATTGTAGCAATCGATTCCAGCGTTTGTCCTCCAGTGCTTGTTGTCCTCCTCCTGTTCCTCCTCCACTGGGCTAAGGAAATGTTTGCACACACAGCTTGTTTTGGTAGTTATTTCTGCTCCCGCCTCAGGTCACATATTGAGCTGAACCTGGCAGTAGTCACTTTTTCTGCTGCGTCTCAGACAGGTGCTGCTGATTGTCCCTGGTTTACTGTTGCTGCTGCAGGGTGTTTTTGGCACTTTACAACAGCAATCATTCATAAATGATAATTTATCAATATAATGAAGTTATTTCATGTTTACTTATAGAGTTTGAAGTTATGTGGTATGTAAAACCTGAGATCACTTTTAAACAGTCTTTGTAGTTGTCTATGGTCTTAGTAAAGTAGTCGATGGATGGATGGATGGATGGATGATAGATGATAAACAGACGGATGGATAGATGGGTAGAAAAACAGATGGACGG
>CAFUXE010000788.1:4790-24902 GCA_903364295.1 Serranus cabrilla | reverse complement strand
CAGAAGGATGGATGATAGATGGACAGATAGATAGATAGATAGATAGATAGATAGATAGATAGATAGATAGATAGATAGATAGATAGATAGGATTTGAATGATCTTTAAATAAAATCAGTGTACGCCGTCTGTTGCTGACCTCCTTGAGTTGTGATTCAGTTAGTTAGTTATGCAGGAATCTTGTGTTCAGCAACATGTAAATCAGTTTCTGCATTCAGTTATCAACCCACATTCATCTGTTTACATCTTCTACCTTTGACACCATCATCCATATTTATCTAGCATATTTAATATCTGCATAATACTGTGGGTGATTTGTGTCTGTATTGTGGGATTTATGAGCATTGTTAGCCAAAACAATGTGTCAGCCTCCTTGAGACATAACCATATGTTAAGCTAGGTTATTTTCATACGTTAACATAAATTATCATGTTTTTCTCTGAAGCCTTGCAGCAGCAGTTACATGATTTCATAGATAATCTAGATGTACATACAGTACATGCTAAAAACACATCATTTACTGGTAGTCATTCAGATTCAGCAAACCTAAAGAAAATGATCATTCATTAAAAAGAGGTGTTGTGTGTTATTTGACATTGATTGTGCAGTGAAGGAAATACATTTGTTTTAACATGTAAGTTAAATGTGTCTGTGATAAAATGTTGAAGTGTCTTCAAAAGTTTTTTTTTCATGAAAAACTAGGCCTTCAGTTTCTGCCTGTCTGAGCAAGTATCGCCTCTTTTACACACAGACCAAGTATTTTTGTTGCCCTCTGCTTCAGTGCACTGTGGAAGAGGATGACAGCGTCTATATAAACAACACAGCTGAGTTATGCACCACAGACTCTAGAAAAACTTTGCACTACTTTGACTTAAAAATAACTTTTTGCAGGATCTTTACCAATGAGGCTCTTTTATTACACTGTCAGATACAACAGACATTTCATTTCTTTTGAAAATGTCATAATAAATTCAGCTTTTATCATCATCTATATGTCAAAAGAAGCTTTTTTGTTGATTATTTTGGTAGACGGTACTACTCTGGGCATCCCATATACTGTATATAGGACATATAATTGAGAGCCTGTCTTGATATAAGGACATCTTTAAGTCTTTTAAGTGTTGGTGGAGTCACAGGAGTCGGCCATTAGTGAATGAGATTCTGTGGGAGCAGGACCTGGTATTGGTCCTTGCTGTGACTCCTGTGACTCTCAGCATTTCCCAGCACCTGGACCCCAAAGTGGGGTTTGTGTTTGGTGCAGGGATTTGAGGCTTTCGTGTTTGATGCAGCTTTAATTGCGTTACCCGTGGTGTAGAAGTCAGGTCCTCCACCTGTCTTTGGTACCTGACATGTTGCTCTTTAGATAACGTTTCCATTTCATTCCCTTCCTTGTAGGCTCATAGTAAGGGTTTGATTTGACTGACTTCCTCCCTGTCACCTTCAGACACAAGACTATTACTTCCTCTGCACACCTGTACTCCTTTATTTATCCAGCTGTATTTTGCTCCACTGATGAGCATAATTCTCAGCAGAGTCTTTTGGCCTGAATTAGAAATGTGTGGTGCTATTAAGCCTGTGCAAAAGCTGTAACAATATCTATCTTTAAAAAGGTACATGCATTAATCAAAAATGCAATGATTTCAGCCCCACGGAGAGTCTTTATCTCATCATGTTTAGTAACAGCTGGAGCCAGATGGATACTTACATTTTCAGGCTGAAAACAAGGTTTGGGAGTTCCTTTGCAGAAGCCAATGCCCTATCTCACAAATGTTAACGTACCAACTTGAATGTGAGTTTACGTGAATAACGTGAAGTCAGTAGCTAATTTTTCAGATTATTCTGACACAGCAAAAATGCAGGAAAAATGCCCTACCTTGCAATGTAAACAACAGTGAAAAATAATTTGTTTTTCTGCCCCATTCCAAAATTCAGTGGTTTCTTGGTCCAGGCTACACCCCTCCACCAAGTTTCATGAAAACTGGGCATGTAGTTTTCATAAGCAAACAATCAGACAAACAAACAAACAAACCGAGCTGAGTTTCTAAATACTGTTCATAGGGTTTTTAGCTTAACAGCAGTCTGTAGACCTGTCCATATATTTAACATTGATGTAATTCCTCATGGCAAATTTCAGAAGCCTCATGCATTCAGCCTTGGTATTATATGTAATGTGTTTTAAAAATTGCCCTGCCAGAACCCACAGTTGATGTTGAGCCTTAGTCAAAGCCAGAGTTGGGTTATCATTCTTTCATCTTGGACTCTAAATGATTTTCTCTCCTGTCAGAGTGTAAAATGATTGTATGCTCCAAATGATTCATTATCACCATGGGTAAGGACAGAGCACATGAAATGATGTTGATAGCGCTGCATCCATCTTAACACGTGCAGATGTGAGGACGGATCATGTGATCAAGTGCTGCCTCAAGTATGGATATAAATACATTATAAGCTGTGTTTAAGTTGTCTGCTGAGCTGTTTATGCTGAGCTCAGTAATGCACTTTTTCTTCTGTTGGCACTTGGTGTCCCCACTCCAGGGTGTCACGCTACACTTCCTTGTTATCTGATTAACCCCAGTCATTTTTGCATCTCTGTGAACGCTGTCTGAACTCTGTTCACCTAATCAGGGCTATGGCTGTACTTAATGATATCTGTATTTCTTTGGGCCCAGGGCTATAAAACTGCCATCTATAGTAATGTAAATACATTAGAGTCCCCAATCTTCCCAATGAGATTTCATTTCTCCAGGATGCACAGTGTGTTAGTCCTGTAGGACCCAGATCTACTCGGAGGCAGCTTCTCCATGCCTTATTTTTCATGGGTCAAACAGTGTATTATGGTCCTCCTACTCTGCCCCAGGTTTGAGGCTGTTGTCGTCATTAATTCAGAGCTCAGCGTAGTGTTGCTGCAACCCATTACAATCCCACACCTCCGTCTTGGCTCTGTGGTGATGCATTGCTTCACACTTCTCATTAATAACCCCCGCTGCATACAGCTTGGTGGGGGAAGAGACGCTGAAAGTGGGCCACAACAGACGCTGAAGCCTGCAGTTGCTGGTCCTTATGGGCACAGGGAAGCAAAAGCAATTGATGGTACAACATTGGAGGGCGAGTTAGACCACCTGCATAGGCTAATCATTGTGATAATCCAATAGTTTGGCTTAAACAACATTCATCTCGCAGTTGCTATTTCTACTGATGCTGAAAAATGGATTAATGACTGGATGTTGGGTGTAAGGAGGTTCTGAAGTATGGCTCTGCATTAACCTTTAAGGGAATAAAACTGCTGCGAAATGGGTTGAAGGATGTAATAAATAGAATATATGATCCATGTGTCCCTCCCGAGGGCTTTGCAGGAGCAGAACTGACTAGCGTGTAACTGTTGTTGTGGGTTACTGTGTGGAGTCCTATTGTTTTTCAGGAAGAATCCAGTATTCTTCTCCTGTTTTTTTTTCAATATAGATAAAACTTTAATTTGCCAAGAACTAGACATCTAAGTAGATATAATTTTAATAAACGGATGCATATATATGCAAAATCTTTTGACAACAGGATAAGACTTTGGTATAGGAAGCCTCATTCTGGTTTCTGTTTGTAGTCTGAGTAGTATTGACCAATGCTGTTTGAGCAGGCGTTGGTTGAATGCAGGTAAACAGTCAGTGCGGAGGGCAAATGAGGCAGAACACGTTGGGTGAAATGCAGTCTTGGCTTTCATCTTACAATAATTTAGCTTTTGATTCGCTTTAATCTGAATTAATATGCAGATGTCCAGTGACAGAGATTGGTTAAAGTGTCATTATGACCAAAACACCTGAGAAGTATCGACAAAGCTGATAATCATATTTTAAACAATGACCAGTGAAGGGAAGAGAAAGTCTTCACCTGGATTTCAGTTATTCAGATATCGGCAGGCTACACAGGAACCCCAGAAATATTATAGCAGATGGGAAAGATTGATGTAGATCTTAGTATTTGTTGAGCTAAACCCAAATAATCAGTTTTAAACTATGGAGTTACTTTTAATTACAAGGTAAATAATAAAGTTGGTGATATTGTTGGAACAATTAACTTGTCATTTCTAAGTGATGGAGCCATTGCTTGCTATAACACCATAGCAACACTACTATCTTTTAGCCATCCATAATAGTTCTTTCAAACACACATTAGAGGAAAAAAAGAGCATTCATTGCATAAATGATTAGAAGGCTTACCTGCAGTAAACATTTTGGCCTTGATATTGGCTGACATTTCCCTTCAAAATCTTTTTAAAGGCCTTTTTATAAAGCCTCTTACACAGGAGCAGCTCTTCATGACCTCAACCGCCGCCAGTATCGCTGCTCTTAACATTTACATTGTGTTAGAAAAGGGGAAAGCGATGATGTGTTCATGAATCATTCACTGTGCCAGATCACAGAGCTTTGAAATGTTCCAGTCGAATATTACAGGCTTCTGTAACATGTCACTTGAATGTTTTTAACAAGCTGTTGAAATGTTTCTGGTGTTTTTCAAGAGGAAAAACACCGAAAAAGTCAGTCTGGACAGTTGCTGGGCGGAAGATTTTTACTGCATACCATTAAAATGTTTTATTTTATGTGTTGTGCAGTAAAAACAGAGCCGTTGAAGGGCGAATTTTAATTATTTTCCCTTTGTGTGCGTGTGCTTTTTTTTTGTAGCAGCAGGCTCGATCACAGGTCATGTCATCGTGTCTGCTGGATGCTATTTTTAGCCTGCTGCATCTACAAAACTCTGTACCCAGGTTTTAGCATTTGTTTTGTGATTAATTTCATGTAATGGCTGCGATGATTTTTCTTTTGATCCTTGTTGGCACATACACAACGATGCTTTATGCTGTTGATATTATTAGGATATTCTTCCTATCATAATTAGATCTAAACAGCTGAGCTGGGTCATTGCCAAGATGCAGAGCCTAGACACCAAATATCAACTGTACATATTCTCTTGTGGTATAATATGTAAATCCGGCTCAGGCATGCAGCTGGAGTTGTTGTGCTTTACTCACACATGACATATTCTACTCACGGCAACATCCAGTGCAGTCACAGAGTATTAGGATAGTGATATGTTTCATCTACCATCCAAACTTAAAAGCTAAATCAAATCCTGCAGTCCAAAACCTTCTCTGCAGCAAAATATTCAGCCCAAGTCATGAATTTTGTCCTTGGCAATGATTTTCAATGCTGTTTAAATTTGCAGTGAATAAATGCTGCACCCCGTACATGCCATAATCAGTTAAACTCACACATATCAGCGATGAAATGATATTTTGAAGATATAGGGGTATTTTTTGTGGACAAAAGGAGGACTGTGATTCGTTTTGTCTGGGCTGTTTTTTTTGAGGCCATGCCCAGAGAAAAAGCATAGTCTCATGATGATCACAAAAAGCTCACAGGACCTGCTGCAGAGTGTGTACAGCTGCTTTTATGAAAAAACAGCATTAAACTTTCCTTCACATCCCAGTTGTTTTGGATCGTAATCTTGCCACCATATTGTGTTCCATTTTCTTTTCCCATTATCTTTATCGCTGCCGTGGATCACTTGGGAAGGCTTACCTGTTTCAGCTCATTCTGTGTCTGTTCAAATTCAGTCCTGTCAGTAATTCTAAGTGAAGCTGAGGGTTTTTCTTTGTGCTAATCACGAGCATGTGTCACTTGCCACCAGGTGACTGGGAGCCTACATGGCAAGGCAATTTGGCACGCCACAGCCCCCAGAATTAACAGTGTGTTGAGTGGCACTGCCAGGACTCCTCGGTGGCTTCATCACGCTGTCACTTGGTGGGAAACACAGAGGCTTCCTCATTAATTCAAATTATTGTGGCAGGGCCAGCCAGCTATTTGACTCTCAACGGTAGATCAGCTGGTATCCAACCGATTTTCATCAAATAGAATATTTTCACCTGACAGTTATGTGCGTTACTTGATCGCCACATTTAACCACCTGTTTTGAATATTATTAGGACATTAAATTGTCATTGTTAGTTGTTACCAGTCTCATGGTTATGGGTCAGAAGGGGCCTGCTGCAACTACTGGGCCGTTATCAGCCCATTGAAAGGCTGTATCGTTTCACTTCCAATGTTGGGTTTAGGCACCAAAACTACAAGGATAGTTTTGGGGAAAAATAAACTATGTGGCTCGGTTTACAAAAACAAATGGCTTGCATTAAATCCTAAATCTTGTGAATTGGGGAAACTGCGTTTAGTTTTACAAAAAAAGATTTGGATTAAACACTTTAAATTTTACCTAATGTAGGCACATAGGGACACTAATACCCCTTTTTTTGACCAAAGGAGTTCCAGGGCCAGTTTAGAGCCGTTGCCTAATGTTGAACCAGTTCCCTGCTTTTTTCGACAGCCAAAGAAATAGCTCTTGGCCAGTTGGCAGCACCAAGTCTTTACTGGTCTTAAACCACAAAAAAACTTACATCAGGGGTTGGGAGCGGGATTACCTGACCAACAAGTCCAAGACAAACACAGACTAGCAGACTAACGCTAGCAGACTAATGTTAGCGGGCTAGTGTTACCTTGCAACAAAGTTCAACATTTGCATCTGACATTCTGTGTTAATAAGAAGTAACCGGTCCATAGTAATCAACACACCCAGCACAAATGTGTTGTACATGCCGTGTTTGAAAGACAATTTGGGCTTGTAAAGCCACGAGCTACATTTGTAAAGAGATTATGTATTGTAGTCTGCCATTGTTGTTATTATACTGGCGAAGAGCAAAGGCATATTCAGTTATGTAATTACGTGGCTCTCGAGCAGACAGGTTCTGAGACGGTTCTCAAGTTGAACCAACTGTGAACCAGCTCCAACACAAGCCCAGAAAAAAAAGAAGGTTTGCATTGGTCGAAAAGGGGTATTACAGAATATGAAAATGACTCATAAAGTGACTTTTCCAGCCTCCTGGGAGGAAGCCTTTAGTTCTACTGTAGGAGCCATATGTGGACGTTCCCGTTCTTTTATACTATCATAATAACTATGACCACTAGAGTTTGGAGTCCAACAATAAATGTTTTTATAGCAGACTGTTTAGAGGGATGATAACAGCCATCTGGACCTTTTAAAAGATGGACCAGGCCCCTTCATGGAAGAGGGAGCATACCCACAATAATGTGGGGTCGGTTTTAGCCAATGCCCGGCTGTGTGGCATAAAATGAACAGAAAGGACACTTAAATCATTAATTACAATTATTTGTATGACAATTAATGCTCCATAAAGTTCCTGATTGTGCCGAAGTATGTAAGGTCTGTTGAGTGACATTTACTCAAAACACCGATGTCAGTTAGTTGATTGCCTGTCACATCTAGAGAAGCAAGTCGACATGTATAGAAGAAAGTCGACAGAGATATCCTCCTTTTCAGCCAGTCATGGTGGTGTTCAGAGAATGTCCTGGGGTTTTTTCTAGGACTTCTGGATAAAGTGTTACAGTTTGAGAGAATCTTTAGTCCCTTATGAGAAACTTGCAGCTCCACATTAAAGCTGCTGAAAACAGGGAGTGACGAATTGTGTGGAGTTTTTTTTTGCTTGGGAGATTTAAAGAGTGTGGATTTAAACTTAGGACTTTCCGAGATGGAATATACTTTTTGCCCTCCTTTCAGCTCTAGCTTTTAAATATTAAACTCTGTGATCATACTGCATCAGTTGTCTATAAAGATTAGCTTCTGAAGTACAGACATCTGGGGAGACTTCCTCAGCAGTTCTTATGAGAGCTGTTTGCTTTTGACTCGTACACAGCTAATGCTTAACGGTCTTAAACTGGAGAGTTTCTGAAGTGACACCACTTATAGCTGATGGTTAGATCATCACCTATTGTAAGTGTGAAAGTCCAGACACGTTGCTCCATCTGTTGGGAGGAAACAGTGATTATTAGCTTGTGTTAGGGTTGTTATCACTGCTTTAGTTGGCCAGAGAGCCATGTGTTCAAAGATGAACCGCAAAGCTGGAAGGATTTATGTGCCTGTAAGAGGTGAGAAGAGGTCAGAGTATTGTATGTGCCTTTCGAAAACAGCAGTGATACCATCATCCAAAAATAGCGATCACTGACCACTTGAAATCCATTTTCTTTAGACCAAACCCAGTTGCTATAGAAATAGCAGTGGCCCTGTTTGTTTGACAGTGATAATAGCAGCGGTAAGAATCAGATAACAAGCAAGGGCGCCGATACAGTCTCCTCATTCCCGTCTTTCTCATCCCCAGAGTCTTACCGTCGTCTGTGGCCCAAGCTCGGTATCTTAGCTTAGAAGATCTTGTTTCCCCAAGTGCAGACAATGCTGCTGTTTCATCTTTCATCCTCCCTCTGCACAGCTCTGAACCGGACAACCTTTGAGAGAAATGGTGGCAGGGGAGAGGTAGTCAGATTTGACCTCTGCCTTTATGTTAAGTGGGTACAAATGTGTGTAGTGTTCTCAATGGACAGCCCGGAGTAACAGTACCCTTGTATTTTATTGTTTACCTTGTTGAAAAGGAACATGTTCATTCATAGTGAGGACAAAGAGTGTAAGAATAGAAACTAATTACTTTTAGAAAATACAGTGTGGGAAACAAGCCAATGATGCTGTTGTTTATCAAAAGCTGTAAACTTTTTATGATGTTTTTTTTGCTTTTAATTTGATTGTAAAAACGAGATATAGAAGACATTTTAATGATACCCTAAAATACTTTTTTCAGTTAAATAATTTTATCCCTATCCAAGTTAGTGGAGTGCAACCAGGAAGTAGCTAAGTAAAGGTCTATAGGCCCCCATAGATGTGGAAGAGCCAAAGAAAATCCAGATACTTTTTATGCACTAACATTCATAGGAATGAACCTGGCCTCACCTCCAATACTGTATTCATATCTCTTTGAAAACACAGCATTATCATCTACTACATTGGTTCTGTTTAGCCTCAATCCCTGATCTTTGCATAGAACACAAGCTGTCCAATCAGTCCTTTTTTCTTTTTTATGCATTTTAAATTAAAGACAAAAAATGACACTCTCCCTTATTTAAATATGTTAAAAGCACGAAAGAAGAGTAGGGACTGGAGTTTTTTATTGTGCAAATGTTTGTGTGGCCTGCAGTGTGCTCCTGTCCTCTCTACTCTCTGGAGTTTGATCATTCAGCTGCACGTTGATTGAAGAGTAGAAGGCCCTTTTTATGTAAAATGCAGCTTGTAGCCTCTGGCCATCCTCAACCCTGGCAGCAAAAAAAAAAAAGATAAAGTAGGGCATTCTAAGTCAGCACTGATGGATGAATTTCCTCATGCTCATTACTTCCAGGGTAACATTATATCATAAAAATAATGCACTGTAACAATTGTCTTGCACTGGCCTTGTACAATGAAGGAAGAGCTGTGTAGTCCACAGGTTTACTCTGAACGAGCCTGAGAGTGATATAAATATATAAATCTCAGAATCAATTTTCTCCAGGAGTGTGTGTCACACAGTTCATCACGCTCCATCTCTGACCTCAGAAATTGAAGTGAGTGAGCCACTTACGAACGTGACGAGTGAATAAGACCTGCCTTTGCCTTTTTTTTCTTTTTCTTTTTTTTTTCTTTTTTACATCTCCTCCTCTTACAACTGATCATATGCAGTAAAAAAAGTTTTGTTTCTGTATACTGTGCAGTCACAATTCTCCACATTTGTCTGCTTGGTTTTGACAGGACATTTCGAATCATAAGGCATCAGTATATGGCTGCACAGATAGTCTTAGAGACAAAGAATGAGTGAATGAGGTAATGACTTTATGGTAGGCAGGTGGCAGCAGTAGTAAATGTTGCTGCCCGACAACAAAGAAAAGTGCATAATTAAGTTGTACTTTCACAGCTATTCAGGCTGATTGCTTTGTGTAGCATCTGGCAGTGATTTGATCAGATATGTGAAAATCTTTCTCTTTGAGCCCATTTTGCAGGACAAACCTGATCCTACTTTATTTTCCTCCGTTGCGGCTGGCAGTTGCTTTGTCTGCATTTTGCCAGCTTTAGGTCACTTGAAGGAGTCAGGTCAATTCCCCTTTTATCCCGGCTGTTATAATGAAACCGGAGCTGTCACCCGTCTTTGATGAACTTGCAGTTTGTCTGAATAGTGACTAATTTGGGTCTGAAGACGTTGTATTGACAGATAACAGTGACAGAGAGATTAGACTGAATAGGTAATTGCCTCAGTAAGTGGATCAAGGTACATCTGGTTTGAAATTATAGTAACAATGTTGCAGTAGTGATAACGGCAGTGTAGCAGTGAATAGTTGTGTGAGTGTAGTTGCTATTATTAAATCAACTGGAATTTAATATTTCTGTTGTAAATGTCTTCAGGGAACACTGTTTCTGTGCTGCATGTAGAATGTAACCACCCAGATACTGATGATAGTACAACTAACAACCTCTAAACTGTCTCTGGCAAACTCTGCAGAGACCTCTTGTCAAGCCGTATCTCTGACAGCTAGAGCAGCAGATCTCTTGGTATTTCCCTCACACTTTCACATTTTCCTTATGTATTGAAAAAAAAAAAGGAAACTGGGCTAGTCTCCCGGCACACGGCGCTCCAGAAATACCTGCAGGTGATAACTAGCTGCGGTTTTGTAGCAGGTGTCCTGTCACCTTCGCCATTATGTATGCATCATACCTGTGGGTGGAGGTGGTAATTAACTGTTGCTTTGTCATTTTTAGAACGTTGCCATGACAGCTCGCTCTGTGCTCTCTTTCTTCTCACCTTTATTTTCTCAATAACTGTCACCTACTTCCAGTGTCTCTCTCTGCTCCCTTTTCCTTCTGTGCTGTTACATTTTTTCTTTTCCTGTTGTCTTTATTTAATATATCTGGTGTGTGTGGTGTTGTTGGTGTATCAATAGCAGGAAAACTGTCAACATAAAATCCTCTCACCTTACATCCTGGTGCATGTGTTGTGTGGGGGATCCTGAGTTCAGGGTGGTCCTGACGTGTTGGCAGTACCATCCATCATGGTCAGATCAGGTCACAGACTCTGCCCGGTGGGCTGTGACCTGCAGGTAGCTGCAGCTGCAGCACAGTGTCTAAGCTGTCATCCATCTCCACAATGACGGTGTGACGAGCGCTGTCCACTTCAGTCGGCTGCGGTCCACCAGACAGCGCTGCGGATAAAACAACCGGTCGTCTTGTGCTCAAAAAAAGAAGCAAATGTGTAGCCTGAATGACGCTGAGATCTCGATCCGTGGCTGATGATTTACAGTCTTGTCAGTCAGCATTTTTTTGTTAGTTTTTCACAATATGTGTATACATCACTTTTACATTTCTTTTTTTATTACTGCAACACGTCCTCTTACCTAAACTTCAGAATATGCCATTTTTCAATTACTTTCAAATGATAAAAATGTGAAACAAGCTTCTTGGTGAGGCTTAGGAACCTAATAGTACTAATGTAGTAACGTACAAAAGTAAAAATAACATTATGTTGACTTGTGGACATGAACAGGGGTGTCCTGGATCAAGGTTTTGTGTTTGTTTGACCCATTCGTCCATCGGCCATATAATTTCTACAGCCACTAGAGGTTGGTGCCTAACATAAGTAGGAGTTGTGCTAAGCTGCTTGCACAGTCCGTCTGTCTCATGTATTTGAAATAGTTAAAAGGATTTGTGAATTAATGCATTGGCTGCTGACTATTTTTCTGTCAGTCAACTAATTGCTTGATCCCTTCAAGTGATCTATCAGCCAAAGTGTCAAAAACATTCTCTTTTTCCATCTTCTCCAGTATATTATTTTCAGTTTTTGGATTGTAAAGATACATTCTGACATTTATCACTATTTCTCATACCTCATTTTAGAAAAACGTTTCATATTTATTAATTCATTGATAGAATAATAAGCAGATTAATGGATAATAAAAAACAACATTCCTATTCGTAATAATAGGATTTTTCTAGTGTTTAATTCATATAAGTTAAAAAAACAGAAAAGCAAACCACTTACAAGGAAGATGGTGATTTAACTGATATTTGAGAACATTTAGTTTTACTGTGTTGTAATGTTATCTATTATAATAGGCTATCGACTGACTTTACATAATATGCAATCAGGCAGTACAATACCACAGATTAAAACCTCAGAAATGAACCTGCACAGCATCTGTCTGACAGCAAAAAAACACAATCGTCTTTACATAAGTAGTATTTTATTTAAGAGCTATTGTATTAGATTGCATTACATTATAATGTGTCCCCTTTATGTATCAAGTACAATTTATCACATTAAAATGATGATTCCCCACAGTGGTCCACTGCCACTATTCTCTGACAAATGCAGTAATAAAATGAAACGGCTGTCCGTGCTGAAATATTTAATAACCAGGAGAGCAAATATTAATGTTTGAAAGTAGCAGTGAGATATCATCAAAAGGTGAGCAGCAGTTTAAGGGGAGGTGACGTTTGAGTGATGATATCTGAGGTCTGTGAAAGCTCTTCTGTGTCTGTTATTGCAGTGACGATAGAGAACAGAGGAGATGTAGTCCAGACATGCCAACATTCACATGCTACTGTAAATCAGTCATGCGTCTCCCGTGTTCAGACTCGTTTGAATCATTGCCTTCAACGCTCAACCATGTGTTATCTATCAAGATCTGCAACACCTTTCCATATCTGTTTGTTTCTTCTTTATGCAATCTTCAGGTAGTTGCTTAGACAGGATTACAGTCATATATAGTGCTGAAATGGAGAGTAATCCAACACAAGGCCAGCTTGGATGTCAGAAGAAGGATATAACAGCATACAAATGGTGGCATCAGCCTGCGCTGTGATAAATCTACAGGACCATTACACCGATAGCCAATCTAAATGTTACAAGGTTGTGAGGGCCAGGATGTCTCTGAGGTGATCAACTTTGCCATCATGGATGTCTTATTGAATTTTGCACACCGCACCTCAAGAACTACACAATAAGCCCCTAACGTGACATCATGCAGACTCTCAATCCTGCACCTATAAAAAGGAAAATGTGCTGCCAGTGGTTTAAATGTTATTGCTACTATTGATAATATATATAAAATGTTAACAATATGTCACCTCAGAGTTTGCCAGAAGTGTTAACTATCAGCTGGATGGCCAGTCATTAATGTGTTTTGTTTTTTTTATAGCGATTTTAACTAACAGCCTACCTACAGGACTAGTCTCATCGAATCATTACCAAAAATACATTTTTTAATTTTTCAATGCATTCCGGCACATGATGACTTGAACTATGGCCAGACAAATATATTTTTTTTTTAGTTTAAAATGCATTACATGACATTCATAGTTTCTTCATACTACAAATTGAATCTTAAATTTCAGGATAACCTGAATAGAGGTACATTTTTTTTAGAAATTTAAGTCTGCTTTTGAAATAAAAAAAATACAGTAGAATAACTGTCAATGTTATTAACTAATACAAAGTCTTAACCCCTTCCTTATATTTTGAAGCATCAGCCTCCTCCTGTCCTCACCAGCTCCACCATGCTGGACAATGTTGACCACCTTGGGCTGTTATACATTTCAACTATTGTCTGTTATTAAACCACTAAATTGAGAAAATAACCTGCAGCTGAATTGTTAATGGAAAATAATTCTTGGTTTCAGCCTTAGTTTCTGATTTCTAAACAAAAAGTAGATTTAAACAACAATAAGATTAGATTAGATAACTTAATTGAGTTTAGCCCCAGATAATTACAGCTATTCTCCTGCCAGACCAGTTATAAAAATTGCAAAAAGAAAACTTAATTGAGAACAGAGCTGTTCCAGTGTCTTGGACGACTAATGTTGGATGTAATGTACACACGTGATTGGCAGACCAGATATCAGGGTTTGGCTCATACAACATGCAGCCTACTGATGTCTCCAAAGACTCAGTAAAAGATAAAGTGCCCAGATCCAAAGCAGCGCTCACTTACCTTCTTCTGAGTCCTTCAAACGTACTAATTCTCATTCATGGTGATATATTTATGTTGACTGCCAGGTTACAGAATTTGTCTTTTACTTTGGAATTATTAAAGAGGAACTTTGAACTACAGTTATGCGACCTTATTACCTCCGCCAAGGGCCAGGGAGGAGGTTATGTGATTGCCAGCGTCTGTCTGTCTGTTTGTGTACAAAACAACTCAAAAAGTACTGCCTGGATTTGGATGAAATTTTCGGACAATGTGTATATTGGGACAAGGAACAGGTGATTAGATTTTGGTGGTGATCGGTGATCCCAAACACCATCTGGAATTGATATTACGAATTTATATTATTGCGTCAGTGACCATATTGCCTTCACCAACTGCCGCCATCTAGTGGATGAAATATTTAATTGCCAGTGTGCTCCCAAAATACATGCTACAAGTGTTCATTGTAGTATTGAGTAACTGACCATATTGCCTTGGTGGAGGTCTGCGCTCTCCAAGTGCTTTTCTAGTTGTTTATACCGCGGCATCTATCTTGTTGATGTATTTGTATGTATTAGATATTTATGGATAATGTTACAAATCAATGAGAAAAACTGTTATGACTGTATTGGATATGTAGCTCAGCTAGCAGTGTGGCTCAATGGAGCATTGATCAGCTTTAGTTCAGTCTAGAATATCTCAACAACTATGTGATGGATTGCTATAGAGTTTGTTACAAATACACAAGATCCACAGGGAAGAATTTCTGATGATCACTTATTCTTTCTACTGGCACAACAAGCCAGTCAATTATCTTTCTTATCCAGTTAAATATTTCAACATCTATTTGATGCATTGGCTCAGACATTAATGCCCAACTCAGGATGAATCGTAAAAACTAACCTAACTTTCCTCTAGCAACATTATCCAGTCGAAATGTCTATCTATCCAATGGTTTGGTTTAAACAGAAGCCCTGAGAGGCAGGTGAGAAAAATCATTCTGGTGATTCATTTTCTAAGTCATCCAAACTGTTTTCTTTCCCGTGTTTGTGGCTGAGGAACAAGACAAAAAGGATAATCTTTCAGTCTTCCTAGAAAAAATAATCAGAGAAACAGGTGGCAGCTGATTTGTTTTTTGTTGTTTTTTTTGCATTCATTGCTGTGATACTCATTGTAGTGTTTCACTATCTGATGTTTTAATTTCTTCATCCATTCTAAACAACAGGTTCATATATTCTCTGTTATACAATATAAACTATACAATAAATTAAATTAACACCTTGAAGAAAACATTATGGCTTTGTACCCTTTTAAGTTTACAATCTGCACAAGTGTATAAGCATACCAGCAGAGTCATAACCACAGACATCCTCTTTTTCATTCACATGTAAATATGAATTAGACTTATTGTTATGATTAATGTCTGCCCTTCTTCTGAAATTATTTCCCACTGCACAGTCACAGCTTAATTACAAACCCTCGCTGCTTCTCTATGGAGATCCAGTCAGTCAGTGGCTTGTGAACTAGTCCATGACCCATTATCATCTCTGTAGTTGTGCGTAACTCTGAAATACAAGTACGCCCACGCTAGGTAATGATCATAACAGCATGTCATACCCCCGACAGCTGCTCTGCTGCAGCGCATGTCACGCTACGACCCTTGGCTTCTCTGTTTTGATAAATTAGCCGGCTGCATAATTTCAAATATCTTTATTGGTCTCCTGATACCACTGCAGCTCACTTCAGGCGAACGGCTCAGACTGAGGGCTCCTGAGCCACTAAGATGGCAGTTAGATTAGAAGAGCGTGCAATGGGGAGTCAATGACAACAATCTAATGATCTTTTAATTCACCCTAAAATATGTCAACAATCAATATGAATCATTTCCTGTTGAGATCTCACTAACTAGCATTTTATGGTGCACTATAGATGTAAATATATGTATTAAGTCCCCATTCACACTAAAGCATAATGTACAGTAAGAGTCAGGTGACCGTCCCTGTCGTGTCTCATCAGCGGTGAGCTCTGGGGTTATTGATCCCAGGGAGACGTTAATTACGTTATCAAAGCTCGACTTGTATCTTTCGACATAGTAAACACAGGAAATGAGGATCTGAGGCTTATTATGTTGACCGTTTTCAGTAATGTACTGGCTCGAGCCTCCATCTGAACCCTGAGTAGAATTTCTCGGAAAATATTAATCGATTAGTGTACAGGCAGGAATAAAAGCTGATCGCATCTCGTTTAATGACCATTTTCACAGGAAGGGTCCAGTTTCCTTTCTAACTTTCTCTATTTAATTTCAATTATATTCAGGCTGCGATCAACAGTTGTCTTCTTTAATGTGACGGTTATTTTTCTGATTACTTGTTAAATATGAAAAAAAAAATTTCCTAAACTCCAAATACTCAAACTCAAAGTGTATACATGCACAATGACATTAATTTCACATAACTTCTCTATTATAAATGGAGCCATTTATACATAAACATGCTTTTGGGGCTTTTAGACAATCAGATTTCTATATTTTTAGGCTGAAATGTTTACAAATATTGCCCTAGATATTGCTTTGTTAAAATTCATCAACCTCATATTTTTTACAATATCCAAACTCGATGGTGGACATCATATTCAACCAAACCAAAGAACTTTGTAATGAGTAACACATTTTAATCTGGATTCTCTAGATCCGGCTGATATCCGATCCATTAAATATGGTCAGTTATGATCATCATTGTTTGATGAGTCCCTTAAATTTCTCTGCACAGAAAACCACAAGAATCCCAGTTTGAATGATAAATCCTGATCTCAGTGCTTTGATAAAGGCAGAGTAGTATTGATAAGTAGTCAGCTTCTGTTACTTACTGATCTATAAGGTAGAATGCTGTATGTCTGTTGGTTTCCAGCCTTCTCAAGTCCCAGAAATCTCTCCATCGAGTGAATGCGTCTCCGAGGTCCACTTTTGTTTCAGCTCAGTTTTTATTGCTCTCCCTCTCTGCCATCTTTGCCTCTTCCGTCGACAAGGCTCTTTTTCTTTTGCTGGCTAGAGTTTCTACACTTTCCCTCCACCTGGGGGATAGCAGCCAATAGCTGCTGGGGAAATCAAAGGCTCTACTCTCTTCCTGTTTTGGTTGCACAATCGTTGACACACTTCTTTTGTGCAGTAAATCAAGTCTTCATTTTTATACCCGGTTGCAGACAGAATTGCATATTGAACGAAAGCTTATAGGGAGCCAATCTAAATGCAGATGGTGAAATTATTATATGACCATTATTCGGAATTGCGCAATTAAAATTTACTTCAGAATAGCAAAGATGTGAGTTGTTGCCTATGAAATGATGAATTAGACTAATCTAGTTTAGTACTGCTTCATATGGTATTAAAAAGTTATGTCACACAGTTGTGACACAACCTGCTCTGTTGGACTACAAAAGCAGTCAGCTGGAAAGGGACTCGGCCCAGACTTAGCCGAGCTCGTCTACATGAACTACTGTGTAATCCAGGACAGCAGCTACAGTGTGAGCATTAGTGTGGATTAGTATGCCACACAGCGAATGTGCCCCTGGCTTCTATTGTTGGACTCTACTGAGATTTCTGTCCTTTTGGCTGTTTTGTTGTTCAGCTGTCAGAGCAAAGTGCAAATTCTATCAGCAGGGCTTTATTCAATTCAGTTCTTCGTTGCCTGAAACCTGTGGACCAAGAAAATGGAATGATTTTCCTCCTTTCACAGTGTTCACACACCATCCAATTAGGTCTCCGAAACACAAGGGAGAGAGCAATAGGCAGGCAGAGATGTGGGCAGTATAAAAAGACAAAAGACGAGCGGTAGTGTGACAGGTTATAGAATATAGATAGAGAAAGGAAGAGACAAAAGAGAAGGGGAACACGGTGCCTTTGAGTACCATTGCGCCTGCTTCTATAATATGTGCTTGTTTAAACAGAATTAATGTTTTGTTCTTGATTGCTGTTTATATTATATCACTTTTTTTCCACTGAAATGTTTTTCTATATTATGCAAATCTCTCCATACCACCAATATATCATCTAATTAGTGTCTTTAATACAGATATATTTAATCTGTGTATATGTCAGCCAGTAATGAAGATGGCACAGATGTGTTCAAAGTCATTTATAAAACTGTATCTGTTGCATACCAGGGAGCACTGCCAGTTTTTTACATTTATTTTTTATTTAAAGGATCCTAATGTTTCTTACACATTTATATAAAATATATTATTTAAAACTACTGGCAAATACATCTTTTTTCTTAACTCTTAAATATCCATTGTATCATCCTCAAAAATGTGCTATAATTATCTCCTCAGAGTATTTTTTTTCTTTTTAACATTGTAAGTTAGTGCATTTCGCCTTTGCAAAACAAAATGCCATATATCATTAAAAATCTAAAATATTTTAACACCGCCACAATGATACCATATATACATCAGGGCTGGGTATCATTTAAAACATTTCGATACCAGTACTGATACAAGTACCCTCAACATGATACAGATACCAATTCAGTACTTCATTCGATACTTTTTTTCAACGTTTTTTGTCAGGATATCTTTGTATATATTGGCTTTGATTGCAGATTTGCGTCGAGCACTGCACTATAGTCTTTGCAGAGGTCTATCTCTCTGAGTTTCCATCCAGTTTGTACCTTATACATACTGTAATGAAGTGCAACCGCAGCTGACTGCTTAACAAAGCTTCTTTAATGCATGGAGTTGGTACATTCTAATTAACTTACTGTCCGTATGAGACTCTCAGATTACAGAGCTGTTTGCAGTCATTTGTATGCACATAAATCTGTGGCAGTTTTTCAAATGAGTCCGTTCTATCAGCTGCAGCACATTACTTATAGTTCAGTATCTCTGAGAAGACTACAAATGTTGAAAGGAAGGGAAAAACATGCATTCACCAATACTGAACATAGTGTTGTATTTGTGTAGAAAGTAGGTGATTCACAGGCTTGAGCATGATTCCGTCCATTCGGGAAATCAAAGTGTTTTCCTCACTGCACCACAGTCTTGGCTTCAGCTTCTTCTGTGTGATCTGCACTTCAACATCAGACAGATTTCCACCAGCGTCCTGCTGCTTTGGAGTGCACTCTGTATCAACAGCCCACTCCTGAGTGAAGGTTGAAGTCGGAGAGCACAGATTTGTGATTGTTGCTCTCTGTTGCCCCCTTGTCGTGGTAATGGGCAGAACCACTGCACCTTGTGCTCCTGCAGCTGCTTTCCAATGACTTGGTGACTGAGGGAAAGTGGCAGGATAAAATTCACTGCTCTTTGCTGGCCTCTTACCGGGCTGAACAAAAGTGAAACATTGGAAAGAAATTTTAGGTCAAGTGTTGTTCTGTCCATCACACTTGTTGCAGAGCAAGTGAGAGTCTAGAATTGCGACAACACAGACTTGTCAGCATAATTATTGACTGTGCACACAAAAGTATACGACTAAAATAAACTGTATAATTAAAAACTGTAAGGTTGGCAGAAAGAGTGCCTTTTAAAGGACTTTTAGATCGACTCATTGGACGATATGATATTTTCCAATTTCACAAAGTCTGCCGCAGTACGACGTTGATTTGGTTCGATTCAGGGCCTGCCATCAATACAAGATACATATATGTGCATAGAACACAAAACTGTTGCATTTATATCATCTCACAAAAAAACTACTAAAAGATTAGTTTTATTTCTGAGCATAATTAAATGAAAAACAATCCATTCTTTTTTTATACAAAGAATACAAATCTTCTCTTCACTATAAAGTTGCATTTAACTGCATTTAAGTGCAAATGTTTTTTATGGGTTAACTCAAAGAGCCTGTGATGTTTCAATTCTGAACATAGACTATATATTATATATAGGTTCTATCTGTGTGCTCAGTTTACTTCGCAAAATAAAATCGTGAGATTGTCAAAATAAAAGCGCATATTAAAGATGGCGATATGCATCGATGCAGTTGGGTCGTTCACCGATGATTCGATCTACATCATCGTATCGTTACACCCCTTATACATGGCATAGGATTGTCTATAAAGGACCCCTTTGTCACTCAGACCTTTGCTTTATTCTCCCCCTACATCATTATTGACAATCATGTGAACCTGCAGAAATCTTCAGCTCTCTTCAAATGTCACAGCACCAGTGAGATGCCAGTGATGGTTGTGAAGGAAGAGAAAATAAATCCACTTATCTTTTCTTCTTCTGTCACTATCTCTTTTTCTTTCTTTCTTTT
>CAFUXE010000787.1:56952-67145 GCA_903364295.1 Serranus cabrilla | reverse complement strand
CCCCATTTATAAAATAATGTCCACGCTTGTTAAATAATTATCATATTCAATACTGTTACAATTACTTTGTTACTGTCCTCACATTTCCTCACAAAAGTGTCCTCCCTGTCCAGGTCTGGGCTTCGCTCTCTGTTACACGCCGGCCATCTCCATGGTCGGCTGTTACTTCCACCGGCGGAAGGCGTTGGCGTACGGTATCGCCATGTCTGGCAGCGGCATTGGCACCTTCGTGCTTGCGCCGGCAGTGCAGCTGCTCATCGAGCTGTACTCGTGGAGGGGAGCGCTGCTCGTCCTCAGTGCCTTCGTCGCCAACCTCTGCGTCTGTGGGGCGCTGCTCCGGCCAATCAAGCTGCAGGAGTGCGAGGAGGAGGCGGAGAAACCCGGTGATGAGAGGAACCGTATTCTGACTGTATGTGGACTTTGACTGGTGGACACTAACCTGTCTGTCTCTCGCCGCAGGTCACGTTTTGTCACAGGATGCCGAGCTCGCTGTGAAACTCAAAGAATCCCTGCCACCTTCGTCTTCACCGCTGCCTCTGCTACCAGGAAGCCCCGCCCCTCCGCTGCAGAGGAGGCAGCGCTTCCGCTCCCGCTTCCTGTCCTCTGAGGAGTACCGCTTCCTGCTACTGCCGGACTTCCTGGGCCTCGCCGTGTCCTTCCTGTTCCTTGCCAGTGGCTGCAGCCTCCCCTTCGTCTACCTCGTGCCGTACGCTCTGAGCGCCGGCATCAGCCACCAGCACGCCGCCTTCCTCATGTCCATCCTCGGCATCCTCGACATTGTCGGAAACATCACATTCGGATGGCTGACTGACCGCAGGTATGAGAGAGAGACAGACTGCCTGAAAGAGACACAATGCATACTTTTTTTTAATAAATGTCCTCATGATTAAGAATGTCCTCAAAATGCAAAATATCCTCACAATTCCAAATATCCCAAAAAGTCTCCATGTTAAAAAAAATCCTCACTCTCCAGGCCTGGGCTCAATAATAATTAATACTCAGATATCAGAGATCAGATAAATGTATTAAAAAAAACAATAATATTTGGCGTTTTTGTGACTCAGGTTTTTGAAGCCGTACCGCTTGGCGTGCTACATCTTGGCGGTGGCGATGGAGGGTCTATGCTGCCTCTTCACACCACTGCTCCGGTCCTTCCCGCTCCTCGTGCCCTTCGCGGTCCTCTATGGATACTTCGACGGTGCCTACGTGGCCCTGATCCCTGTGGTGACATCGGATGTGGTGGGAGCTCCGTACCTGTCCTCGGCACTGGGCGTGGTCTACTTTCTGCATGCAATCCCCTACCTCATCAGCCCGCCAATTGGAGGTTTGGATTGACGTATTATTAGACAATAAATTAAAATGATGAAAGAATTTTATACACGACATTGCAAACTAATGAAATGAAAATTTTTTTTAAACTAAATTAAATTGTAAAAACATGTTAATATATGAAAACCAAAAACATGCTTAGAATAAAAGTTGAAAAGAAGTCAATAATAATGAAAAAGTCCTAATTACTAGGATACATTTCAATGATTAAAAACGTATAACAAAAAATATACATACATGAAAATTCAATACAAATTAAAACAAGTCAAATTAAGGCAGAAAAACCTTAATTAAAATCTATAACAATGAATTAAAACATAAAACGAAAAACATTACATTTAAAACAAAAACAATAAGTCGAGTAGAACTTAAGTAAAATTAGTAAAATGAATAATTAAAATGTAAAACCAAACAATGTCCTTACATTTTTTGTCAAAAACACTCAAAATATGCCAGAACAATTACAAATACATTTAAATAATTAGGATAAATCCATCCATCCAATTTCATCTGCTTATCCTGGGCCGGGTCGCGGGGACAGCAAGCTATGCAAGGAATTTCAGACGTCCCTCTGCCCAGCCACAAAGTCCAGCTCCTCCTGGGGGAAAACTTAGCCAATAGTATAATGAGGTTGCAAAGATAAAATGTATTTTCTCGTACAGTGTAAATCCAAATAGTACTTCTTTTAGACAAAGCACAAATTTGTCATGAATATTGTCCAAGATGAAACGACAGATGCCCTGCCTTAGTGATCGAGTACTTTCACAAGTCCAAAACAGGTGGTAAACAGTCTCTGGATGTATGTTCCATAAGGAGCAGGTAACATCAATGTCCTTCTTGTATCTAACCAGCACAGTCTTTACAGGGTAATAACGATGAACGATCTTGAAAGAAATCTCTTTGACTTTGTTAGTAAGTAGTTAGGAAGAGACCATGTTCTGACCCAGCAGATGTCCTTCACAACATTATTCCAGAACGCAATTACATAGGAGATAGAAAAACAATCATTTTGGAATAAGCTGCTGATTTTCCTGTTATTTTTATGATAAAAACAAAGTTTCCCTATAGGAGTGTCAAGTGGATCATTCACAGTTGTTACAGCAGATAGAGGAAAATAATAACCTCTGTCCAGCATAATCCTGATCAATCTTCTTCTCTTCCTGCAGGTTGGCTGGTTGATGTCACAGGAAGTTACACGCCCACCTTCCTCCTCAGTGGCACCGCCCTGCTGGCCAGCGCGGTCGTCCTCTGCACGATCGCCGGTATACGCCGCTGCTGCCAGTCCGCCACTGCCAAGCACAAGCCCCTCCCCCTAGGTCTGACCGACCAAGCAGACTGCCTTGCCGGCCAGGCCGCTGCCTCTTAGCCTCAGCAGGAAACAACCAATCTGATTCATTGATCCAGTGGTGGTGATGCGTGCTGTGATTGGCCAAGGCAGGTGTCCATCAAACAGGAAGTGGATTTCTAAGAAGAATCAACAAACCCTAAACCAAACACCAACTTCCCGTCATTCATTATATTTGTTTTTCACACCTCGGTCACATAACAGACGTCTGGATAAACCACGGGGACAAACGTAGCCATGAACACGAGGACGGAGATGCTAGCGCTAATGACGAGCTAACAGACAGCTGCTGGCCTTCAGCTGCACCAGACTCTGTAGAATAAACTGTGAATTTAGTGTTAATTAAGTTATTCTTTACAGCTTATCTCAGGGAAACAAAAACACAATAATGGACTTTTAATGTTTGATTACATATTTTTGTATCATATCAATAAATATCAACCATCAAATGATTAGTTGATTAATTGATTGACAGATAATCACAGATTTTTTTAATAGATTATTTTATGAAAATATGCAAAAGTATGGATATGTACCGTTTTGTAAATAAAATGTTTGAAGATCTCGATTTTTTTTTTTTTTGAAGGGATAATAAGAATAATTGTCCTCTGACGACCACGTTGTTCTGAGTTATGGAAGAGTTAAAATGCAGAAATATTAAAATACAACACACTCTGGCCATGATTTACAAAACAAATGTCCAGCAGGAAAGCGGGAATACAGTCATTTCTACAAAAGGCTCGGCATTCATCAATCTGGACAGAGGCAGAGGGTAAGATCAACCCGATGTCAGTGTTTCAATTTCTGCCTCTGAGAAACTGACTTATCCTTGTTCCTTGTTATTAGAACTTCACTTTAACACATCGTTTACCTCCTGCAACCAAAAAGCTGTGAAAACTTTTAAGCCTGTGCTCCATTTTTAAAATTTTCACTGAACTTGTTTGAGTATAAAACTATAAATACAAAAAAAAAGCTTTAATTTTGGATCTTTTACATTTAACCATCTTGCTGAACCAACATAAACCCTTGGGGCTGCATATTCTGGATCTGTGCTTTACTTATAAAGGGGACTTAAAGGGACCTCTTCTTAGCAGTATTGCATCTTTTGGTGTCGTAACCTCAAGGTGCAAGTCTCTAAACCATCATATTGAAACATCGCTTGCTTGGATCTGCGCTGGTTTCTACTTTTGACTGATAAACGAGGGCAAATGAACACAACACTTTTTATAAAACCTAAGAAAAATGAAATCAGGTTTAATGTTTTTATCTTAAAAAGGTGTCTGAAAACAGAAGCTGCTACTCAGTGACTGATCTCTCTAAATTTTACTGACAAGTCAGAATTGATTCTTTTTTGTTGCTGCTGCGGGAAGTTTGAACTCCATGAACTGAAGAGCTTAATGTTTTCGTTGCGTTCAGGGTTTAACTCAGATATTGATTAACACAGAAGGTCAGTTAAACTGATGTGTTACAGTGACACACTGTGGTGCTTTCAGGGACGGCAAAAATTAACATTCTGCGACACAAAGGATTAAATAACTATAAATGATAATACATGTTGCCTTTTCTAGAGAGGACAAACAGATGAGCACTGGACAGACGGAGGATGGAAAAGTTTTTATTTTCTGTCCTATTTTCTCCTCAACAGTCAAATTAAAATAAGAAAAACAAACTGTACACATATTTAAAAATCAAAGTGTGTTTCACACATTTTATTCTCAGAGTGTCCCGAGACGTTTTTTTATATACCGCCCGCAGGTGATGTCACTTCTTGCAGGTCTTGGAGCGCAGCTGTCTCTTAATGATCAGGTGATCGCTCTCCTTGTCCTCCGCCAGTCCTCCTGACATCTGACACCAAAACAACAAAACACGTTTAGCAATTATGAGAGGATAAACATTTAAAAATCCTGGTGAAGATATAAGGTCTCATAAGGTCCTAATAATGTCAAAAAGTTCTCAATGTAAAAAGTCTTTATAGCGTAAAACAAGTCCGAAATGTGAAAAACAATCATAATGTTAAAAATGTCTATATAATATAACAACATTCTCACACCTGATGTCTTAAACACAAACACACCACCTCACCGTGTTTGGGGAGTCGTGCATCGGGGACGAGTTGCCCATTTTAAAAAGCTTTTTTCTGCCTCTTTTTGGTTTGGATGCTGTGGTGACCGTCTCCTTCTCCACCGAGTGTCCGCTGACTAAACCCATAATGGTTTTAGCTGCAAACAAACCGGCTCACGGGTCAGACATGGACACTGTACTTTACCCAACACACAACAACAGCAGCGAAAGTTGACCAACTTGTAAAAATACAGCCGATAAAATAATATCCACGTTGTTAATCTTCAGAAAAGCTGCGAGGGAGATGACGCTGTTATTTTTTCAGGAGCATTTCAGCGAGGCCCTGATAATGGAACAGGCACTTGGGATCTATCTTCCTGTCCACCTGCAGACCGGAGACCGAGACCCATCCTAATGTGCTCAAATATCAACATCTGGATAAAATTCTACGCATTGCTGCTTGGAGAACAATGGTACAAAGATAAGCCACTGCTGTTTCTTCTCTGACTGAAACGCAGGAAGGAGCAGGACAAAGTTAAGAGGGAGCTCCAGTCCAAGAATATTGAGTTGTCCCTTCTCCATGTTGCAACACTGAGGAGCACGCTACCAGATGGAAAAAGAAAACTGTTCCCAACACCAGCGGCATCACTTCTTGACTCTTCTGGAGAAACATAAATATAAAGGACGGTAACAAGTGGATGAAAACCTGGAAGGCGGCCATATGAATTGCATTGTCTTTGACAAATTGGTTCAATCTTAGGCCAACATTTGTAACACATTTTGAAATGGGTGTTTTCTGCATTTGGAATATCGTATTCTAGCCTGTAGCCTTGGATCCTTAAAAGGCCTTGATGGGCTAGTAGTAAAATAGTAAAATGTCATTATATCTACAGAAAAAAAATAACATGGGATTATAGATTAGGGGGCCTTTGAATACCCAGTTTAAAAAATATATTTTTTGGCAGCTCAAATGCAATTCGTTTCATTATTTTTTAAGGGAGACTGTGCCCCCTGCTGGATACAAACAGGCTTGCATTCCCTGAAAGAGGATGTTTAATGAAAAGAAGGTGTTTAATGGTTTTATTTATAAATTGAACTCAAGTAAAATACCTGGCAAGATGGACAATCCTATTTTAAAGCATTGGATCAAAATATGATGCGAGACTTTTCGAAGCCTTGGACTGATATGATTTTAAATAACACGATTCTGGAGACTTTGCATCATAAAGGGAAGATTTTTATTGAAAAATGACTCCTCATGTCTTTTGAGTAGTTGTAGAGGAAATACGACTTCTTCAGTTATTTTCCTTTGTGATCTTTTCTGAGAACCAATTTGGGCCCTGAAATGACTGATTTCTGATCTGATTCATGAGGGACATGTTTACAAATGTATTTCTAAAATGAGTGATTGTCCAAAACCAAGTTAGCACAAATATAGAGAGAGATGGGAGTAAGATTTAAGCACAACTGATGTACAGCTCTGGTCACATATATGAGGATTAATTTCCCTTATCTGTTTACCAACATGTGAAGAAGCCAGAATCACTAATTAAATAGAAATATCAATCTATCTATCTAGAACACTTTATGATTAACAAACAGACCTTTGCTGCCCAGGATGGAGGGAGAGCTGTGGATCAACTCTCCAATCTTCTGAAGAGCCCCGTCCTTCTTCTCCTTCACCACAGAAGAAGACTGGACGCAGACAGAAAGACAAAATGTCAGATATTAAACCTGCACACAGGAAGCCTCTCAGTCGTCGTCCTTCCTGTGTTTCTTACCTGGTTGTTGTTTCGAGTGTTTCCTCTCACTCTGTTTCTCTTGTTCTCACTGAACACCAGGTCCTGAAAAACACACACACAGACACACACAGAGCAGATGTCACAACACAGGATAAATTCATCTAAAAACTGATGATTTATAAAATGTTCAGCAGTAGTTTGATGGTTTAAAACCAACACACTCACCTGCACTTCGCAGCTCTTCCTCTTCCTCCCAGTAGTTTTGGGAGTTTTCTTCCTGTCGGCCATGTTGGACCTCAGAGGAGACACAAGAACATCCTGTTCTGGAAGACAGACACGAACACCACACCTCTGCACGCACACACACATCACACACACACACACACACCCCACAAAATAAATGATTATTTCCAATATTTTATATCGAGATTTTTACTTCACCCCATGGAGTGGGAGTGCAGTATTGTTTTGGGCGGTGGTGTCTGTCTGTCTGTGTTTCCGCTGCATAAACATCCTCTGGCCAACAGAGGGCGCTGTGGGGTGAAGTCTGCATCTCTGATTGCCTTGTTAGTATATGTTCATGTTACACAACTTCAGAAAGAATAAAATGAATAAAGAAATAATTTAAAAAAAAAACATTTTAATATCAACATTTGGCACTCAAATAACTTTTAAAATGCTTCAACTTTTGTTTTGATTTATCACCCAGATCTCGACCAAGCGGACTCACCTGTGTGTCTCCCTGCAGCTCCGTGTCTCTCTCCCCCTTCCGTCTCTGGAGTCTTTGCATCTCTCTCTTCACAGCCTCGAACTCCCTGCTCCTCCCCCTCTCCTCCTTCTCCAGCTGCTGCCTCCCCCTCCTCTCCTGGAGTCTCTGGATCTCCTCCTTCAACTCCTCTACCACCGTCGGCTTCCTCTCTTCCCCCTCTCTGTTCTCCTTCTCCTCCTCCTCAACCTCCTCTTCCTCCTCCCTCCTCAGCAGCTCCTCCTGCAGACGCTCCAGCTCTGAAACAAACAGTCCACATTAATAAATCTTCCTCCTGTCTTAGGTGCTGATGAAGATGAAGATGATGAAGGTACCTTTTCTCAGAGTCTCCGTCTGTCTGTGACATTCTTCCAACAGCTCCTCTTTCTCCATCACGGCCCGCCGCAGCTCTGACACACAGGTGATTATCAGATTATTAAAATAATATAGACAGAATATAGATTAACAGAATATTTACAGGTATTTAACAGATAATTTTCAGATTATTAATAGATATTTATCCAATAACTAACTGATTTTTTTCAGATTATTCACATATTATGTATAGATTAATCCTTTCACCGCTCTCTGACGCCTTTCTTCGCACCTTTCTGCAACGTTTATTTACTTAAGTTTATTTGCCGCCTTTCTTTGCTGCTCTGACATGTTTATTCACTGCTCTCTGGTGCGTTTCTTCACCCCCTCTGAAGCGGTTATTTGCCCCTCTCAAGTGTGTTTATTGACCTAATTCTGCTGCATTTCCTTTAATTGGTAGACTGTGATAACTTCTTTCTTTCACCTTCTTCCTCGCTCTCCTGCTTCCTCTTCCTCTCCTCCTCGGATCTCTCCATCTCCTCCAGCCTCCTTCGTAGAGCTCCGCCCTCAGACTCAAGCTCTGCCTTGAGGCCGTGGAGCTGGTGGGTGAATTCTGCTTTCTGATTGGCCAGCGCCTTGCTGAGCTCAACACACCTGTTCTGACTGCAGAAGGGGGATGAGGAGGACAGTGAGTTCTATTGTATAATAGTCAATAAAACCAAATCAATAATTGATGATATTGATGATCTACCTGAGAGTCAGAGCTTCCTCCAGCTTGCTGTTCTCTCTCTGCAGATCTTCGATCTGTTGGGATTTCTGAGCCGATCTCTCCAGCGCCGCCTGGCTCTCCTTCTTCAGCTCCTCCATGGCAGCATGGAAAACACTGCTGCTGCTGCTCTGCTCTTCCTGAAACCATCAATCAATCAATCAACCACCACTGCTCCCCTTCTCCTCCTCCTGAAGCACTTGAACTTGCACTCTAATTTTCAACATCAGCTGATCAATCAAAACTACATCATTCAGACAAACCAATCATGGATCAATAACCTTGACTGGCTATATGAATAGAGAAACAAAGGAAGAACCTTGACTTCCTGTCTCAGACGCTCCATCTCTTGCGTCAGACTGTTGATGCTGCCGGCCTTTGCCTCCGATTGGCTCTGCAGGTCCTGGAGGCGGGTCTTTGCGGTGTGAAGCTCCTCTGATAGGCTGTCAGAGCTGTTTGTCTGCTCTTTGAGCTTTGACTGGAGACCAGTCACCTGGAGAGAAAAAGAAAGAAAACATCTTGATTTCTGTGTGATTTTTTTACTTGATGTGATTTTTTTAATGACTTTTCACACCTGAGATGCAGCAAATATTCAATTTTCATGCATTCCTCAGAAAACTTGCACCGTTACACCATATCCTTCGCCGCTGTTTAGAGACGTTGTAGGCGGGCTGGTAGCGATAAGATCAGCTCCATTTATTCAACTAACGTGAGATTCATTTACACGGAATATTCACGTTTGGTGTGAAAAGGCCTTCTGTGTCCCATTAAAAACTCTGTGTACATGAACGTGTAGCAGTACCTCCGTCTGCAGCTGGAAGATGCCGTTCACCAGAGCTTTGTTCTCTTTCGTCAGTCTGGAAGTTTCCCTCTGCTCCGACTCCAGAGACGACAACACAGAGTCACAGTTTGGACACTCATCCAGAGCTAGAGGACAGAGAGATTATTACACAGATTAAGATGTTGCTATTTGTTATTTACATTTCATATTTCTGTCTTTCTGTTTTTTCTTTAATCCTCCAAGTGGCTTCAGGGTGTTTTTCCTGCTGTTTTTACATGTTACTCACCATGGGCTTGTCAGCACAATCATAGCTAGAAGTCAACATGTATTTTGTGCAGAATACACAGTTATAATGACATCAATCAAAAATGGAAGAAAGACAAGTTCAGTTTCTCTGATAATGTATTTAAAATTTTGAATAAAAGGAATCTATATATACAACACTTGTCACGAATGTTGGGGGAAAAAAAAGTTGTTGCTCCACATATCTCACATACTGTTAAAATTCTATATTTCCAGCACCTGTACTCTCCTCTCTGCTCTGTGTAAACAGGTTTTTCACTGCAGAATAATCATGGCTTCACCGTGTTGCTGATCAGCGCAGAATTTAATGTTTTCTAACAGGATCTGGTTGGTGCAAACGCTTTATTTATAGCAACTTTTAATTAGATATGTAGAATTATATGTGAAGCTTTCGGTTCCCACCTGTCAGCTCCTGCACCTTCTGCTGCAGCTCCACCTGCTCCTTCTTCAGCTCCTCCACCTCCTCCTCCCGCCTCCTCAGCTTCTCTTGCAGCCCATTCCTCTTCTCCTCTCTCTCTCTCAGCTCAGCGATGGTTTCCTCTTTCTTGTCATTTTCCTCCTGCAGCCTCCAGATCTCCTCCTCCAGGACCGGGGACGCTGAGGGAGAAAAAACATTAACAACATATTCAAACCATAACCTTCCTGCCTCGTCACTACCTCCTCTCCTCCTTCTCCCTCCTTTTACCTCTCTTCTTTGCTGGTCTTCTCTCCTCTTCAGGTTCACGCTGGCGTTTTTTGCTGTCCTTCTCCTTCTCCCCTTCCTCATCCTCGTCTCCTCCCGTCCTCCTCAGACAGCTGCAGGTCTG
>CAFUXE010000787.1:25166-56613 GCA_903364295.1 Serranus cabrilla | reverse complement strand
TACCTCTTTGGCCTCCTGTAGTCGGCCATGTGACTGCTGATTCTCCAACCGCAGCGCCTCCAGCTCTGCAGGGTCAAATCAGCACAGAAGTATCCAAGTCAACGGTCAACAATACATCAAGCTTAACCCTTAGAACAGGGGTGTCAAACTGATCCAGTAAAGGGCCGAGTGGCTGCAGGTTTCTGTTCCAACCAAGCAGGAGCACAGGTGATACTGATAACTAATCAACTGAGTGAAGACAGTTCAGCTGATTGAATGATTGGATTCAGGTGTGCTTCTGCCACTCTGCACCCTTTCCTGGAACAGTTTGAAACCCCTGTTCTAGATGACAAAAAACAAATTATAGTATGTCCAAAATTGGTCATAGTGTAGTTCACCAAAAAAAATTAAAATGCTGTATATATAGTATATCCAAAAATATGAAACAAGAAACGCTATATCATAGTGTGTCCAAAACTGGAGGAAAAAATGGCATACTATATAATATTTTTAAAATGTCAAAAGAAAAACACCTTATTATAGGATGTCCAAATGTTGATTTTTGTCAAAAAATTATCATTCTGTAAAGAGCTTACAAATGCTAAAATTGGCCCTGTTATACTCTGTTAAAACATAATACAGCATAATATGTCCAAACATGGTAGAAAAACAAGAGCACAGGTGATACTGATAATTAATCAGCTGAGTGAAGACAGTTCAGGTGATTAGAATGATTGGATTCACCTGTGCTCCTGCTTGGTTGGAACAGAAACCTGCAGCCACTCGGCCCTTTACTGGATCAGTTTGACACCCCTGCCTTAGAACCCTAACAAGCTGTTTTAAAATGAAAACCTACATTTCATGTGGAGATCAGAAGTTTAAACACTCACAATAACACAAAGGCATTCAGCCAGTCCTGCCTTCTATTGGCTCTGTGTGACAGTCACTAAGCTAACAGGACATACAGATTGGGTCCAGATGTAACATGTAGAATGCAAACAAAACAAAATCTGCAGCACATATATGAAAGATTTTTTGACATTGTTGTGTCAGAAACGCATTTTGAAGATGTTTTTAACAAGAATAAAATTGTTTAAACTTTAAATCTGTGTTTGATGTATTAACATACAGTCTAATTCAAAATGTACTCCATGAAATATGACTTGTTCTGCGTTTATCTTAACAGCAAGATTTTAAAAGTTAAACCCCAAGCAGGAATGTAAAACTGTGTGTGTACCTGCGGTGTGTGTGTGATCAGTCAGACAGCGGTGAACACTCTGAGCGTCCTCTCGGATCTTCTCCAGGTCTTCGGTCACTGAGCTGATGATTCCCTCCAAAACATCTGACGGCTCCTCCTGCCAACCAGTCAAACCATGTATTTTATATATATATTTCCTGAAGCATAGGTTTGTGCAGAAAAACACAGCTATGACAAAATCATAAAAAGAATCCATGTTTCCAGCCTCTCCTGTAATCTCCTCTCTGGTCTGTGTAAAGAGAGATTTTTAGTGAATGTTTGTCACGTGACCGTTCGTCTCAGCAGAATCAATCATGGCTTCACAGTGTGCTCAGGAGCTCAGAATTTAATGTTTTGAACAGGATCTGGTTAGTGCAAATGCTTTATCTCTGGACACGTATTCAATGACATGTAGAATAAAGTGATTTTGAGAGAAATACAGTTTTAAGCTTTGTTTTGGCTACATATTCTCATGTAAAAGTTCAGAACCTTTCAAGGTTAAAACTCAGACGATAATGACTGTTTTTGCCGTTTCTTTCTATAATAAATAGTGGATTTATGGTGACTTTTAAAAAAGAAAACATACTTTTCAAACCCGGTTTGTTGGGTTCAGAGGGCCTTCTATGTAGTAAGCTCATGAACATAACTGGCATTATTCTCAGCCACTTGAGAGAAAACAATAAAATTCAGCTGATTTTGGATGCTGACACTCACCTTGCTGTTATTTGTGTTGACAGTCGACAGATCGACCGTTTTACTGACGAGGTTCTTCAGAATCTCCACCCTCTTCTCAGCTCGCTCCTCCAGGATCTCCCTCTCCTTCTCAAGACGGTCACTGACACACACACACAAACACACACAGTAAGAACATCTTCTACTGAGAACCAATCTCCCCCTGCAGACTGCGTTGTGGTCACATGTTACCTGTAGTCTTTCTCCATCTTGTTAAAGAGGTCCATGAACTCAGCGCTGACTTCTTCTCTGATCTGAGCCTCCAGAACTAAACGCAGCGCTGCCTCTCGATCCGACTGCTGACAAAAACGCACCTTCAGTTTCCATGAATTTTAAAGCCTAAAACATCTTACATTACAGAAGAATAGTTTCAATTACCTTCTCCTCAACCTCCATGGTCTGATCCCCATCCTCCTCCTCCTCGTCTTCCTCGCCTCCTGCCTCCAGTACTGTTCCCTCCATCACACTCTCCTCCTCCTCCTCTTCCTCCCTCCAGTCTTCATCATCCTCATCCTCCAGCACGTCCTCCAGGGTTGTCTCCCAGGCCAGCAGCGAGCTCTTCCTGCCCCGGCCCGACACGTTTCTGCGCCGGTCGGCCTCATCGATGATCATTGACAGCTCCATGGCCGACTTTTGGGAGGAGTCGTCAGGGACAACTGGCCTCGTGTTCAACACCACCACCTACACAGAGAGACACTCAGAGTTATAGTCACAGCCCTGCATTCAAAACCTAAATTTAAAAAAGCCACTGAATTTGAGTCAGTTCTACATTCAAAACCAGTGAATTAAAGGCACAGTGTTGTTTTTAAAACCTAATTTAAAAAATACTGAATTACAGTCACAGTCCTGTTTTCAAAACCTCAGTGTAAAAAATTTTGTCACAGTGTTCCGCAGTTCTTACCTTCTGGGCGAGGGCGGAGAACTTGAGGACGTTGAGCGTCTCATCGAAGCAGGATGAGTTCTGGTTGATGTTGACAACCATGGAGACCCGGCCGGCACCACAGAAGAAGAACTGCAGGAAGTGGGTAAGCTTGGACTCCCTGAAGGGAACGTGGTGCTGGAACCTGCAGAGGAATAGATCAGATCGGATCAGATCGTTCCGGTGTCTCAGACTTGTTTCTAGCATCAGTGGACAGTGATGTCGTACTTGGCATTCTGGTTGAGTCTCATGGCGTTGATGCACTTCCCAAGCGTCAGCAGGGAGCTGTTGATGTTTCCTGCCTCCTTAAGCCGCTCTCCGGTGTTGTGAGTGCGAGAGCAGCGCTCAGAGCCCGCCAGGTCGCACAGAGACAGCCTGACGGAGACACTCGGTCATTATAAACTCACCTCACTGAAATATTAACATTAAATAAAGAGCCGGTCTTACTCGCTGATGCCGAGGACCCTGGGAACGCCAACATCATCCACTCGGAGGATCCTGATGGAGAAGATGCTGTGGCTGCGGAGACATACACACACAACGATGTGAGTCAGAGCAGCGGCCGCCACAGATTCACATCTCTTCATCTTCCCCCAGATACTTAATGATTCAAGGATGATACATGAAAACATGCAGAATAATTGGGAATGGGTGTCGTGTATTTTTTTATGTCCGTTTTTGTCAAAATCGCCAAAACTGTGCCAAAATATCTTATTGAATTAATTGGAAAGTGATGTGAAAAGAGCTCAGGAACACCTCACTTTGGGGGTGTGCCAATTCGCTATACTTTAACGCAGAAAAACAATTTCAACTTTCAACAGTCACGAGACGTGGGAATTTGTGCTAAATGGGCATTTTGATTGGTAGCACATTTCCACAAATCACAGTTTCATTTCTATGCTTTTTTCAGAGAGTTTCAGCGTTTATAATGGGTGTGCATTGAATAGAAAGGTTCAGAGTTAGAGTGGAGGGAGGCCGCAAAATTTTCTGACAGTTTTCTGAAAAGCCTGTGCTGGAACACACAACTTTTACTCTTCATAAATCATTTTAAGGTAGATTGTCCCATAGAGACTAATGTAACTGGTACCAGACATTTCTTGCAGAAAACAGAATAAAACAGTTATCTAATACTTCTGGATGTAAAAAGTTAGTTTGCACTTATTATTCACATAAAAAAGGAATATTAGTAGGTGGATAGCGACACCTGGGTGCTTGTCTTTGGCATATTTAACATGTACAGCATTTTAACATATTTCCCATTCCTACTGTTTAGTGTTTGATAATGTTTGATTTATATATGAGCAGAGCCTAATACTAAGACTTAGTTCAGATAAAGATCAGCTGACCTTCTGCTGGACAGCTGGTTCAGTCTGGTGGAGGAGAAACTCTGGTTCTTCTTCCCGATCTTCATCACTCTGTACGCCTCCTCAGAGCTGTTTACCTGCACCCATCGCAGGTCTGCAACACAAAACGCACACATTAACACACACACTGCAGCCCATATTACAGGGAGGGATGCACCATACACCATGTAATATACGGAATCTAATTGACTGTTTAGCCACCGTGACTGAAACAACACTGGAGATGATGAATACATGTTGAATTGGAAATTAAAATACCTTTGATGAAGGAGTTTCCTTTGACGTCCTGAGACAGACGCAGCACTGTCCTCTTGTGGTGTCCACTGGAAACCTGAAGATCACATGATCAATCACATGACTGGACCGTCTTGTTTGTTTTGGACAGTTTAAGACATGTATTTATTTATACATTTATGTGTTAATTTCTGAGGGACTTTTGTCACCCAGCCGTGTCAAAATGTAAATTAGCTGGGGGGGCCTTACATCACTTACATACATAAAGATGTGGAAATGTAGGTATAAATGTGTGTGTGTGTGTGTGTGTGTGTATGTTACCTGTTCCAGCAGGTCGTGGATGTTGTCATTGTAAATCTCACAGAATGAAACCCAAACAGAGAAACGAACGTTCGAGTCAACGTCCAGACAGAAACTGTCGGCCTCAGAGTTCACGCTGCTGTCAGTGCTGAGAGATGACCCTGAAAACACACACACACACACACAGTTTCCCAAAATAAATACCACATAATGACATATATGTCTGTAAAGGCATAATTGTTACCAAAATGAAAATAAATGCATAAAAAAAAATATCAAAAGACCGATTTTCATGAGACTATTTACATGAGTGTTTTGAGTTAAACTTTCACTTCTTGGAAAAAAAAAATGTGACAACAGAGTCATAAAATCACTGACCGTCAAGAAAAGTCGATCTTCCAGACATCTGACTTTTGTCACTCTGCAGAGAAAAAGAAAAGACACACAATTGTACACGGCAGTACACACAGTGGTACACAGGTGTAGTATTTGTGTGGTTGGACCTCTTTGAGCAGCCTCAGCAGGTTCCTCTTGCTGCTGGCCTCTGCCGCCTGCTGGTCTGGAGTCAGTCTGCTGAAGTCCCTGCAGCGCTGAGGCTTGAGGTCGGTCCGACTGTACAGACGACCCTCAATACTGTTAAAAATCACTGACAGCGACCGCGGCAACAGACCAGAGTCATGGTCGGGACCTGAGAGACAGACAGACATGTTTACTCAGAGAGGTGGTTACTGTTTACACATGCAGCAACTCAGTGATCAGGTTTCTCTTCTGCACTGACGTTATTTTAAAGTGTTTCAGTCTTATTTTAAAGTGTCAGAGCACTGAAAGGACAACACAGACAATAATAATAATAATAAATACAAACATAGTTGATTTCTCTCCAAGAAGCCGATATGTAAACTATTCAGTAAATCAGTAAATTCCAGAAATTTCTGCTGTCACCAACTGAAGGCAGTTTCAAAAAAGAAAAATCGATGTTTGGTTCAGAAATTGGTTCTGGTTGTCTGGTTCAATTAAAATCACAATAATAGAAATAATACAATAAAAAAGTTCCATATCCTGATTGATATCACAGCGTTTCTGACCAAGGAATGTGAAGGTCTTTCCAGCGTTGGTGACTCCGTATGTGAACACGAGACAGTTTCCTCCTTCTAGAACGTCTTGGACCAAACCACGAACTGAACCGTTAAACACCTTCTTCTGACTCGCCTCTGGATCAAACACCTGAACACCACCACAACAACAACAACAAACAGAGTTCAAAACAAACAACAACATGTCACACAAACACACAGGTGATCACATCAAAGCTACCTGTGTGAAGGTGAACCTCTGTGCCGTTTGTGGGAGGGACTTGTCACTCTGTCGGTTTGATTGAAAGCTCCTGGGAGCTTTCAGGACCACAGTATCCGGTCCCTCAAGGGTCACACACTCCTGAAGAACACACAAACAGATTGATTTTTTCCCCTCTATGTTGTTCTTTTAAAGCCACTGGAAAAACAAATCCAGAGTTCCCTTAACATTATGCTGCACTGCATTGAATGTTGAATTCAAATGTCAAAGAATGTACAAATATTGTGTGTATATGTGTGTCTCTGTATGTGTGACCTGGGACTCTCCACCGTCGCTCTCAGCTGCAGTGAACGGTCGAACCCTCAGGTACACCTGCAGGTTCTCTGACTGAGCACCGTCCTGGAAACAGAAAACAACAACTCATGTTTTTTCAGGTACTTTACTCAGGTACTTTCGGTTTCTGCTACTTCATACTTTTTTACTGCAATACATTTATCTGACAGCATCAGTTCACTTTACACTTTCATAATATTTAAACTAAATGTATTCTATTGATACATTATGATGTATTTTCAATAAAAATCTCTCACACACACTTAAAAAGTTCAACGCTCTTTGAAAGAGCAAACCTGCATTATTATTTTATTACACCACTATTATGTCACTAGAATTAAACGGTCTTAAAATGCCAATATATATTGTTTATCGCTGTTATTTCTCCGACAATGTACCGTCCAACAAAGTGTGGTTATCATGGCAGACAGACATACCTGTGCAGGTAGACAGACAGACTGTGCAGGCAGAGCAGCGAATTCACCCAGCAAGTCTCTCCGGATATCGTCCACCACCACCGGCCCGACTCTCTCCGGCTTCCCTCCCAAACAAGACTCCATCATTTCTGCCAATACAAACAAACAACATGTAAACAACCAGTCATATGATGAATCCATCATGTGGCTAACAAATCTCATGAGATCATATCTGTGCCGATTTCTCCAGCGGAGCACGATGATTAAAAAAAACTTTAATCAGGATCTGCATTTTATGTAAGCGAGCGGATAAGTGAAAGAGCTTTAAATGTTTAAATATTTAAACAGAGTTCGGCGTGGCTTCTTATAATTAGGTGGAACATAGCAGCTCGGAGGTAGTTAGCTGTGGACACTCATGTTTAACACAATCATCACTTAAGGTCAGAAAACACACAACATTAACATAATATCAGATCACACAGCAACTATAGTTGAACAGCAGCTACTGTTACTTTGTTGTTAGCATTAGCCACAACGAGCTAACCCTCAAACAACTACATACGTTGATTGGGTTGGGTTTTAACGTCCTCTAAGAATTAAACGTCACATAACGTCACCTCCGTACAACGTAAAAACGTTTAATCAAACTGCAACTTACTGCCGATGTGTTTTATTCACCACACAGATCATTTAAAACAGAAAACATCGAAACCCTCTCGCACGTTAGCTTCGGCGGCTGCTCTCCTCTACGCGGTCTAGTTTTTAAACTGGGACCGGAGGACCAATCAGGTGGCTGCTACAGGGGGACGTCTACAATGTCATATAAAATCTCGCGAGACTGCAAGGCTCGACGATAGATAGATAGATCGATAGATTTATTGATAGATACTATATTTATCCCGAGGGAAATTCAAGCATCCAGTAGCAGCATACATACATACATACATACATACATACATACATACATTGAACATACACATTTGTTAAATGAGAAAAATATATGAATAAATCTATACAGAAACGTGAAATATAATGCATTACACATAGATAATAATAATTGTACCTGATTACAACTGAGCAGTGGTGAAGAAAGAATTCAGATCATTTATTGCAGTGAAATAACTAACACCAGAGTGTAAAAATACTCCTGCATTAAAAATGTTAATTCAGTAAAAAAAACAACTATGTAAGCACAATCATAATAAAGTAGTTAAGTATTAAAACTATAGATTCATTACTGGTGACAGTTACTTCACCCATCATTGCATTTTATACGAGGGAGTTGGGCACCTTTATGTGTGAGATGAGATATGCATTGGTCACTTTTCATTTATAAAGTCTAGATAGGCACCATAATGCTCAGTGTTCCCTGGACAACTATTGAAATTGGAAAAACTGCTTTCGGTTTTTCTGCTGCATTTGAATGGAACATTCTACAATGTCAGTCAAACTCAACATAATTGTAACTATGGGCCAACTATGATTACCAATTACTCTGCATTTGACTGTAACTGTTTTAGTGTTTTCGGTGTCTGTTCTTTCCTTGTGTTTTCTTCTGTGCCCTCAACATCATTGAAAATGAGGGCTAGTCCTCAATGATTCCTTGAGATTTAAATAAAGGACAAATTAAAATTAAATAAACTGTCTATATTGTAATGAACACATTAAAACAACAGAAAGTTTATGTTATGAATGTAAATCTGATAGTGCTTTTTGGGAAGATTTCAATAGTGGTTATGTCCTAAATTTGATTATTCCTTTATCATACTTTTTTTTTAAACAATGTTTTATTTTATTAACTATTTTTTTCCCACTCTTTTGTTTTATACGTGTTATATGATGCTTCTGTGATGTCTATTTTATATTGCACCAACGCTCATATGTTTGTATAGAACTTTCTTAAATTAATAAAGATTGTCAAAAAAGAAAAAGAAAAGAAAGAAAAGTAAACAGGGTCGCGTTTGAATTACGTCATCATCCAGGGACGGAGGAGGTTGAGGCGGATTAGTTGGATTACAGATTACAGCCAGCTGCTCATTTATCTGGATATTGAATCTGTTTTTTTATGTGTTATCTGTCGGAGACTAGTTTCTCTGCTGCGACACAAACAACAAACAAGCGTCAGGATTCATCGCTAGGAGACAAAGCGACACGGTTTCCTTGACAACGGTGAGACAGCGTCACTACAGAGCGTTCATCTGTTGATCACAGATCGACAGATACTCTGTAATTTAATACTATGATAGATCACAGATTGAACACACGATGCTCTGTAATACTGACTGATTACAGATCAGTAATATACTGAAACTCTGTACTACTGCCGATCACACATCAATGATATACCAATACTGTGATACTGACTGACCACTATCAATAATATTCTGCTGCTCTGTAATATTGCTTATCACAGATCGCTAATATACTGATACTCAACAGGCAGTCCACACCATCTTCATTTTTCTGCGTGAGAACTGCACCAGCTTCCACTTGAAGCTTGCAGGGAGAACGGTTCATCCATCTGCAGGGCAGCGAAGTAGAGGAGCACAACACAACAAACACTTCAAATGCTTTTTGGAACGAGAGGGACCAGTAAAACTTAACTTTGTGGCTAAAGAGAGAAGTAAGTGGAGCAACCAAAGTGGAAAAGTCTTTATAAAACCTTTATAATACCACACTAACTCCAAGAAGCAAGAGAGCGCCTTCTTGGTTGTAGGGACAGGAAACCGATTCACTGCCAACACCTTCGCTTTTACAGGATGCACATGCCCATGGCCAACAATTTTGCCAAAGTAACTGACTATTGCCTAACCAGATTACTATTAGTAAGACGTGCCCCGACCAGACGGTCAAACAGAGCCTGGATGCATTGGAGATGTTCTTCCCAGGAGTCACTCTATATCACAACATCAAGCTACCTAGGTTAGGAATCGGGCCAGTTCAAATCCCAGGCCTGACAGGTCAAGGACTGAAGTGTCCTTTAGAGCAAGGCACATACTTTTATTTACTTTGTGGGAATCTGTACATGGTCCTACTGTACCGTCAGGTTTATTCACAAGCAGGCAAGGGGAAGCCAAGCTAGAAGCAAACAGTTAAGCTGTTATTTTCCAGCATGTGTTTTACTTTTCTGTGTGCATACAATCAAACTAAATAAAGTACTTTTTAGTCAATATAGTACTTTTTACTGTACTACATCTCAGAGGGAAATATAGTACTTTTTGACTAAATATAGTACTTTTTAGTCAATATAGTACTTTTTACTGTACTACATCTGAGAGGGAAATATAGTACTTTTTACTGAAGTTGTTTTTACTGTACTACACCTCATAGGCACTGAATTTCTTCCTCATATGTGTCGAATATTCATCTTGAACGTCCATAAAAATATTAAATGATGTCCTTGATGCCATAAAAGAACAGGAAGCTGTGTTTAAACTCACCTGTGTGTCCCACAGGAGTCCTCCTGCTGCTGTCATGTCGTCTGTGGAGTCCGGCGGTGACGGAGGGAAGTGGCTGGACGCCCACTATGACCCGGTGGCGGGCCTGTATACCTTCTCATCCTGCGTGGACCTGGCGGACCTGAGCGGGGATGGGGAGAGCCGGCTGGTGGTGGGGGACCTGGGCTCCGGCTCATCGGGGATGAAGCTGAAGGTGTACCGGGGCACGGCGCTGATGAGTGAGAGCACTTTACTGGACCTGCCCGCCGGCCTCGTCGCCTTCTTCATGGACCTGCATGAGCCGCGCATCCCCGCCGTGGCCGTGGCGTCTGGACCTTGCATCTATGTCTACAAGAACCTGCGGCCGTACTTCAAATTCACGCTGCCCGGGCTGGAGGTGAACACTCTGGAGCAGGTCAGTTTGCGTCCTCCTTCATCACGTGGATTCAATTACAAAAATAATAAATAATAACAATTCATGCCACCAAACACGGCTTCAGTTTCAGGCATTGGAAGTTAATGACTTAATAGAGTTAATTATTATTATTATATTACAGATATTATTATTAAAATTTTTAATATACAATTGTTATTATTTCACTGGATCGAGATTAAATCTGAACTAACTTAAGCGGTTAGAGAAAATGAATGAATGAATGAATATCACTAATACCTGTGTTGATTTAGCTGTCAGGAAAAAGTCTTTCAATCATAGAATCAGAACCGCTGACCCTTGAACGCCCTGAAAATTTAAACAAACAGAAATTAAGTCAGTGACAAATAATGTTTAAATGATCAAATACATGCAGTGATGATAAACAGACCAATAAATGATCAGCAGAAGTGCAGCTGTGACGTGTTGCTGTGCTGTGCTGTGATTGGTCAGGATGTGTGGCAGCAGGTGAGGGAGGGTCAGATTGACCCTCTGACGCTGAAGGAGATGTTGGAGAGCATCAGGAAGAAGGCAGACATCCCCCTCTCCGTCCGCTCACTCCGCTTCCTGTCTCTGGAGACCAGCGATATGGACGAGTTCGTCCAGCTGCACAAACAGCAGCCAATCAGACGCCAGGTAAGCACCTTGTCATTAAACCAGGATCTCCCCCCTCTCTCCTCAACTGCTCTGATTGGTCGATGCCTGGCTTGTTTCAGACTGTCATCACCTGCATTGGGACCCTGAAGAAGAGCACAGCCGACGAGGACGGCGTCAGCTGTCTGGTGATCGGCACAGAGAGCTGCGACGTCTTCGTCCTCGACCCCGAAGCGTTCATCATCCTCTCCAAAGTAAATGCATATCTCACTGCTTCTGGTCCACTGGGAGGACAGACGGTTATTATTTGTTTTTCAATCTGTCTGACCTGTGGAGCACCTCAGGGTTCAACACTCGGCCCCCTTTCTATTACTTGCAGGGAACCAGGGGGTGGTTGCACAAAACATCTCAAGTTTTCTCCTTAAGCATGACACTGAGAGTTTAGCTTTTCTTTAGCTGAGGAACTTACTTAAGGGTCTTGCACAGAATCTCTGAACAAGTTTCCAAAGTCAAGGAAAAAGTTCATTACAGCACTGTTAGAGATTTGCCGTAGTAACATTCTTTCATTTCCATGGAGAGTATTAGTTTGCTTGTCAGCTAGCCTAATGTTATCCTTTCTCAAAGTTGGCCTGACAAGTTGCTAAAATGGCAGAACAGAAGAAAATAAAAACAAATTGGTTGGAGGAGGGAAAAAAAACATGCTTTTAGAAGATTTCAGTTAAAGAAAGGACATACTAAAAAGTAAATCTGATCCAAAAAAAACAGCAATCATGAAGCAATGTCTAGTCTAGTTCAGTGGTCAATTTGTCTGGCCAAAAGAATAAATAAGTAATTACAGGAAGGATTCCAACAAAACAGTTGGAATGACGTTTTACTAAAATTAACCTAGTTACAGTTAATAATCAGGTTAGACTAACCTAATGAAAAATCTACTCTGATTTGAAGGAAAATCTTAAATTAAGGTGCTTTGTAATTAAACTGAATCTCTTTGTTCGGGTGTGTGCGTGTGTGTGTTAATGTTGAAGATGTCGCTGCCGGCTGCTCCCACCATGATGGACGTGACGGGTCAGTTTGACGTGGAGTTTCGCATCACGGTGGCGTGTCGCAACGGCAACATCTACATCCTGCGCAGGTAAGACACACACCTGATATGGGGCTTTTTAGCACGTGACAGAATTTGCTTTAAAGTTGAAACATGAACTGACACCTGACTGATGTCATTGCTCTGCAGGGAGTCGGAAAAACCCAAGTACTGCATTGAGCTGTCAGCTCACCCGGTGGGTCTGGTGCGCGTTGGGAAGAATGTGGTGGTCGGCTGCACCGACGAGAGTCTGCAGGGCTTCACACAGAAGGTAAGCTGAGATCAAAGCGTGGTGATACATGATGCGGCAGCTGAGTGAATGAAACTCAACTCCGGTATCCCATTGTGTCTTCAGGGGAAGAAGCTGTGGAAGGCCATCCTCCCCGCCCCCATCATCACCATGGCGTCCATGGACCTCCCCACTAGGGGCTTCCAGGCGGTTCTGGTGGGTCTCGCCAACTGTGAGGTCCAGCTGTACCGGGACAAGAACCTGCTAAGCTCCATCAAGACACCCGACGTGGTCACCAGCATCTGCTTTGGGCGGTATGGGCGCGAGGATGGGACGCTCATCATGACCACCAAGGGTGGGGGCCTGATGGTGAAGATCCTGAAGAGGACGGCGGCCTTCGATGATAGGGACAGCGCCCCAGGGCCGCCTCTGGCTCAGAGCGTCCGTCTCAATGTGCCCAAGAAGACCAAGCTGTACGTGGACCAGACGCTGAGGGAGCGCGAGAATGGCCTGGCCATGCACCGCGCCTTCCAGATGGACCTGAGCCGCCTGCGCCTGGCTGCCGCTAAGGCCTATGTCAAGGCGCTGGAGTCCAGCCTGACGCCGATGTCCTCCAGCCTCAGCGAGCCTCTCAAGATGAACGCTGTGGTGCAGGGCCTCGGCCCGTCCTTCAAGCTGACCCTGAATGTCCAAAACACGGCGGCGTGCCGGCCCGTCATGAACCTGGCCATCAGTTTTCTGTACGACGAGAGTCTGTACAGGATGAGGAATCCATACATGAGGATCCCACTGCTGGTGCCTGGACTTGTCTACCCCGTCGAGACCTTTGTGGAGTGTACCAGCGACAAGGGCATCTCTGACATCATCAAGGTGTTTGTCCTGCATGAGGGGAAGAGCTCGCCGCTGCTGACTGCCCACATCAACATGCCCGTCAGCGAGGGACTGACGCTCAACTGATGGCACGGCTTCAAACGTCACAGGAAGTGAAGTGACGACCACAACGCTTCACCTTTTGGACTAGAAATTTACCGAAATATTTATAAATAAATATAAATATATAAACCAATCAATAAAATTTAATTTATATATATAAAAAAAGAAAGAAGAATAAAAATAACCTGTTCTTTGTAGATTTATTCAGAACCTGCAGAAGTCTATTTATAATGTTGTTTTGTTGGTTTGTTCATAGTTGTTGTTGATGTTTGGATTGAAGTGAAACCGCAGATATAAGCAACAGATTATTATCATTCATGTTGTTGCAGCTCTCAGGGTTAAAAATCACTGCGGACTAAAGACGTTTTTTTAGAAAAATATTAACAGGTGTCCACAAAATATCAAAATATCCTGTTTTTTTCAATGTAGTCTTATATGACATAAAATAGATCGACAAATATGTGAAGTTTGTACAGAGTTCAACTTAGTGAAAATAAAGTCCAACACTGTCACATGGATGTCACGTCTCAAATCTTTGTTTAAAACTAAATGGACATCTAAGAACAAATCATGCAGATTGCAGCTCTCTCTCTCTCTCTCTCTCTCTCTCTCATATACATACATAAATGCATATGTATGTTTGTCTATATATGCATATGTATGTATATATATATATATATATAATCACACTGGACAAATGGCCTTTTCATAGCCTGTTGGTGTGCATGGGGTCACTGTCCTGTTATATAATAATAAACCCACTAAGCACAAACAACATGATGGGATGGCACGTTGCTGCAGAATGCTGTGATAGCCATTCTGATTAAGTGATGATTAACAAATTTGGACTCAACAGACCAAAGAACAGATTTCCACTCATGTTTTTGGGCAAAGCCAATCTCTTGTTCTTCTGAGTCTTTTCCAGATTGTCTGACATCCATGTCTTGAGGTTATGATGGACTGTTGTTTCTCTTTAGTTAGTTAAGAGGTTCCAGCCATAACATGGAATAAAACAGTAGGGCCATTCACTCTATAGAATTGTACACCATGTGTCCCTCTGCACAACACAACAAACACATTAAGAAGGCAAGAAAGTGAGTGTGCAAGGCTGGCATCGGAACAAAAGGTGGCTACTTGGAAGAATCTAAAATATAAAACATTCTGGTTTGTTTAATACTTTTTTTTTTTACTCCATAATTCCATATTTGCTCTTTCATAGCTTAGATGTGTTCAGTATTAACATACAATGTAGATAATAATAAAAATAACGAAAAAGGGATGAGAAGGTGTCTCCAAACTTTTGACTGGTGCTGTATATTAAAAACAAAACAATAAAAAAAATATAAGAAACAAAATGACTGCAGAGACACAACCAGAAAAAAAAAAATGTCAAAAGAAAACTGTAAAATTACAAAGTGACACATAGCAACCACAAAAATGCCCTCAGAACGACTAGACTGCAGGGGTGTCAAACTGATCCAGTAAAGGGCCGAGTGGCTGCAGGTTTCTGTTCCAACCAAGCAGGAGCACAGGTGATACTGATAATTAATCAACTGAGTGAAGACAGCTCAGCTGATTGAATGATTGGATTCAGGTGTGCTTCTGCCACTCTGCACCCTTTCCTGGATCAGTTTGAAACCCCTGTTCTAGATGACAAAAAACAAATTATAGTATGTCCAAAATTGGTCATAGTGTAGTTCACCAAAAAAAAATTAAAATGCTGTATATATAGTATATCCAACAATATGAAACAAGAAACGCGTAGTGTGTCCAAACTGGGTGAAAAAATGGCATACTATATTATATTTTTAAAATGTCAAAAGAAAAACACCTTATTATAGGATGTCCAAATTTTGATTTTTGTCAAAAAATTATCATTCTGTAAAATGCTTACAAATGCTAAAATTGGCCCTGTTATACTCTGTGAAAACATAATACAGCATAATATGTCCAAACATGGTAGAAAAACAAGAGCACAGGTGATACTGATAATTAATCAGCTGAGTGAAGACAGTTCAGGTGATTAGAATGATTGGATTCACCTGTGCTCTTGCTTGGTTGGAACAGAAACCTGCAGCCACTCGGCCCTTTACTGGATCAGTTTGACACCCCTGGACTAGAGACACAATAGAGTCATAAAATGACCAAAAGAAGACATGAAACAACCAAAACAACACACAAACATATCAAATAATAAAATAAGCTTAAAAAATACTTTTGGACGTTTAAAATGAAATGTGTGTTTGTACAGTCTGGAGGTAAGATGAGTTGAGGACGTGTAAACAGCCAATGTTTGTCTCTAAACACATGAAGAGGTTATTTTCTGCGCTCAGCTGGTTTCATCATCTTGTTCTCTTTGTTGTGAAATAATGAAACTTCCAGAGACAAAGTGTCTGTTTACAGTCTGAGTGAACTGTGGACTCTTCACTGTGATGAAAGAGGTACATGAGTCCGTATAAAACCTGAGCCAGGACCGACTAAAACCACCGAAGATCAAACTCCGACATCTGAACATGAGACGCGTCCTCTCTCTGCTGGGTAAGAAACTGAACCAGTTCATCCTGATTACAACTGATCAATCAAACTACACAATTTTTAATATCCTTCCTAATATTTGATTAACTTAACACATTGTTGTGATAAACAGTGAATAATCATTAATCGATTAAGTTGAAATATGTCAATATCCTTTTATTTTGAATTGTGAATATGTGAAAAAAAATGGCTTCCTCAGTAACCACCAAAACCATATTGTCCATATTTGTGACTATGCTATGCAAATGATTGCAAATGATGGTAACTGGCCAATAACTGTTAGCATCTGGCAGTGTCTAAATGCTGGGGACCCATACTAGCCATTTATAGTAAAGAACTTAGGCAACCCGAACATTTTCGGGTTCACTTTACTGGTAAGTGGACTGAAGTCAACTTAACGACCTCTTGAGTGACAAAAACAATTGTGTGTGTGTTGTTTGTGCAGCTGTTTTTGCAGCCGTGTTTTGTGTGTGTGACGGCGAAAAGTTTGGTCAGCTTTGTGAGGGTAACCCTGACAACAGCAGGAGAACATCAGACACCTGGGGACAGGGACGCTTCGGAGCCTCACGGTAACTACAGCAAAAACCTCTCCATACAAAAACCTCACCATAACCCATATAGCAATAGCCTCTGGTGGATTTTTTTTAAATTATGTGTACATTATGAATGCAAATGTCAAAAATCAAACATAAAGCTTTATATATTTTCCTTATTTTTGTTCACTATAACTGTTTAATCTTTCTTGCGTTATAAACTTTCCTTGTCATTTCTGCCTTAATATCCCACAGTAATATTAACAGTAAATCTATTTTCTTTTAGTTTGTTTTGCTCTTTTGTTCAGCCTATTCAGTCATTGCATTCAGTGTCTTCTGTTATAATAGACATATATTTTAAAACATAAATCAAAGTTCACATGACCCCCTGATGACCCCCACTTTAAGAAACAGTGGACTACTCAACTGTTCAAGTGCATTATGGGAGACGTAGGCTTCATTGTTGGTAAATTAAAAGTCAGGATATCTCAGATTTATACTTTTCTGTTATTATTCTGCCTCTCATAATGAAGCTCTGGATCCAAAACAGAACATATACATCAACACACACCTGACACTTCTCAGCTAATTACAACTAGTTAGAATAATGAAATACTACTATTCTGCTGTGTTTCAGGGGTTCCAGGGTGCACAAAGGTCTGGACATCATATGCAATGACGGAGCGGTTGTTTACGCTCCGTTCGATGTGTCTATCACACGCAAGGTCATCGTCTACACCGACCCCAAGAAGGCAGCGATCAACAGTGGCCTCGAACTGAGTGGAGGAAGTGAGTCCATCATACAGTTCTCACACACTGTTTATATGTTTCTACCCTGGTTTATACCTACGACAAATAATATACTCTAATTTAAGTGTTTTTGTTTTCCTTTTTATATGTCAGTGTTTAAATGGCTTTCTGTCATTAGTAATGTAGAAAAGAATAGCATTCACAACATAACAAAAATAACATTGTGTTGTCGTAGAAAAATGTACTGTACTATAGAAAAAGTAGGTTTAGTATAAAAAGGTAAAATTAGTATAGAAAAAATAATGACATTAGCATACAAACAGTAACATTTGCATAGAAAAAGCAGTTTGCAAAACAATATTAGCATAAAAAGTTAGTAAAGAGAGAGTAATATAAACATAAAAATAAGCAATCTTAGCATTTAAAAAAATAAAATTAAGCATTAACAAAGGACTTTTACTTGTTACTGTTTTCAAATGTTTCAGAACTTTTACTGCAGTAAAGTATCTTCTCCTGCAGATCTGTGTTTCAAGCTGTTCTACGTTCAGCCGGACCGGATATCTGGAACTGTGAGGAAGGGCCAGCGGCTCGGCGTCATGATGCCCATGCAGAGCGTTTACTCAGGAATCACCTCACACGTCCATGTCCAGATGTGTGACCAGAGCGACCCCACGCCGCACTTCTGATCGCCCTGCCGCAACTTCTGTGACCTTTCTGCCTGTCAACAATAAAGCGTCTTACATTTTAAAGAGTTTTTTTTGCATTTCTTTTATTAACAGGGATTAAAACACAACCGGTTTGAGATCTTCCTCTGTCCTGAAGAAATAACATTAGTTATTGGGAAACAAAAAAAAATTATTTTCCAGTTTATTATATTTACAGAAGCTAAGTCCATTCAGTCAAGCTCCTTATTTATATACAAACTAAAGGATGCATCATGTTGATTAGGTTTAAAGTACATTCCCATTTTCTTTACATCTTTGACGTGAACTTTTCTTTGAAAAAAACATGGCAGGGCAATAACAATAAGAACAGCAATCATGAAAACAACTTGTATAAAATAAAACCTTTCTTCAGTAAAATTGATTAAAACTATAAAGAGACAAAAGAAGGACAATATGAAAAACAATCAGGCAACAGCTTCAAAAATCAGCTACATTTTTCTTTATATTTAGCACCAAATGACATCATTCTTGACAACAAACCTGCTGAAAAATGAGGACCTATTAAAACAACTTGGTTTAAAGCTGCAGAGATTAAAACTCTTGCTGAGAAAGAAATTGTTTAGGACAAGCAAAAGTAAGAAAAATACTTAATTCCTGTTTTAAGTGGAACTTCAGTGTTTTTCTGACAATATTCTGCCACCAGACAGCATATTAATCCTGATTGTCAGCTCACTGAGGCTATGAAACACACCTGAGAATTTTCGTTAAAATCAAACCTATTTGTAAACAACATCACTCAGATTCAGATTTGTTCGGTGAAATAGCTCCTGTTGCTGTGCTGATTGTACAGCTGATGAGCTCAGCCTCAGGAGGAGGAGGAGTTTCTTTTCGCGGCAGGATGGCAGCGAGGAAGAGGACGAGGCTGCCAACCATCATGCAGCTGCCGCTGAGGTAGAAGGCGACGTCATACGACTGACAGAAGTCGTAGAAACAACCTGAAGAACAGAATATACTGTAGATATTCACAAGGCTCATGTTAACCCCAATAAATATGAGGTAGAAACATCTTTGCTAGAATTAAAAAATACATTATTGCAATAAGAATTGTCACTGTTACAAGTAGAAACGGAAGTGGAAACATCGTTGCTTCAAGTAGAAATGTCGTTTCTTCAAATAGAAACATCATTGCTACAACTAAAAGTAGAAACTTAAATGCTAGAAGTAGAAACGTTGTAGTATTACAAACATCATGACTACAAACAAAAAAGTTCAAAGCTCCTGGCTATAAGTTGAAACATCATCGCTACAAGATTCCACCCTATACCTATCCCCCATCATACCTTGTCAATAAAACTTCCCCTCCTGTCTTACCTACAAAAGGAGGACCAAGCATGACGCCAAGGCCTCCGAAGAACATGAGGATCCCGTGAGCCTCTGCGAGCTTCTCCACGCCGACTAGCTGACTGGTGATGTATGGCGTCAGAGTCCAGTTTCCACTCATGAAGCCCTGGACCACAGAGAGCACCTGGAGGGCCAGGTACGAGCTGAAACACAATGTTTCATGATACGACCACAGAAATGTCATACCAATCAGGGAGTACAGCACCTTTCATACAGGTTGGTGCAGTTTAAAGTGCTTGACACAATACAAAACAAAAAACAAATAATAAAAAAGACAAAAAACAATTTAACAATTTCAAGACTATTGTGTACGAGACAATAGAATAAAAGGAAAAAGAATAGAATATTTCAAAAAACAATAGACAGAAATACGAAACAACTATCCTGTTATGTTGTGGGTCAATTTGACAATTTGAAAAAAAAAAGTATTTTTCAGGTTAAAGGCTACCCATAAAAAATAAAGAACTAAAATAAAGTAATAATAACACAATTCATATAAATAAATGATATATACTGATTATACAGTATGAGAAAAAAACATTTAAAACAAAGTTATTTAAAAATAATAATAACAAACTGTGAAGGGGCTTACAATTGAATAAACTGACATATTATTTCTATTACATATATATAATCTGATGTCATTATATACTGTATGTGTGTTTTATTTTGTATTTTTTTTAGGAAAGCTAAATAAAATATTCAACACACAAAAAAACAATATATTACTTTGTTTGGCTTACTGCCCTGGCAAATATAATAATTACAACAACCACAACAATATTTTCTAATAACAACAATAATAATGTTGTTAAATTCAGTACTTTTTACTGCACTCCTTGTGGTCTCACCTGGTGAAGGGGATGAGCAGCACCCCCAGTCCAGCCACGCCCACCGTCATGGCAAACAGGATGGCGCTGTTGACCTGTGGCACGTCTGCCATAACGCCCAGCCCCAGCTTACCCACACCGGCTCCGATGGAGATGAGGGAGACCAGAGAGATGGAGGCAGCGCCCTCCGACAGCCCGGAGCTCCGAGCCAGGTCCTCTAGGAAGATCTGAGGCGGGAAGTTACCTGCAGGGGGAACAATAGGTGAGCATGTGCAAGAGTTAAAAAACTGACCTGCTCTACCAACAAAAGACGAAGAAGAGTAAAGAGACTGACCAAGGCTGAAGAAGAAAAGAGAGATGCACAGTGCCATGAGGACTCTGTCCTGAAGTAGAGACAACATGGAGGAAAAACATCTGAGGACAGAAAAATTTTAATATGAGTTACAGGAGACTGACAGTTTCCAGAGAAATTTAAAAAAACAATAGATAAGTATATAATAAATGTGTAAATAAAAAGAGGACTACATAAAAAAAATGAATAAGTAAAAAAAAGTGGATTTATGAAGAGGAAGAAATAAGTAAATAAAAAATGTTGAAATATAAAGAGGAATAAATGAAAGCATAAATACGTAAATGAAAATGGAAATATAAAGGGGGGAAAAATAAAATAATTCATATGTAATGAGGAATTTTAAAGCTATAAATTAAAAACTAAACAAGTCAACTTGAAAAAAAAAAAAGGATATATAAAGAGGAATAAATAAGTAAATAAATAAGTAAATAAAAAAATGGTAAAGAGGAATAAAAAGAGGAATAAATAACACATATAATAAGAAATAAATAAATGAAAAAGAAAGAGTAAAAAAAAATCTTGGACCATAAAGAGCAATACATAAAATAAAATACATGTTGAAATTTAAGGAGGATGCATTTTAAGTAAATTAAATAAAAAAATTAAATAAATAGCAAAATATAAAAGACAAATGTAAGACATTTTCGCATGTTTTCACATGATGATTAATTTTTTTTTACCTATGTCTATGCATATTTATTTATTTATTTAAAATATATTTGTGGATATGAATTGCTCCATTTTATCCGTATATTTTATCAAATGAATTTGTTTATTGTTTTCAGGAAATTTAATAATATACTAATTATTTAACAGGAGTGTGTGTGTGTCTGTGTGTGTGTGTGTGTTGCACTCACTGGTAATAATGTCTCATCTTGACCTTCATCATTTTGATGAAAGCCGAGCAGCTGAATAGGCTCCTCCCCCTCACTAGCGGCGTCTTGGCTTCTATGGTGATAGCTGGATCATTGGCTGAAGGCTTCTGATTGGACGCCTCCTCCTCATTCTGAAGCTGCGGCTCCAGGATGGCGGTGGGTTGTTTGAGGTAGTACCTGGATGGGGTTAAAGGGCGCATGACACCAGCACACGCCACCACGTTGAGCGCCAACGCCCCGACAATGAGCAGGCAGCCCTCCAGGCCGAAGTGCTCGATGAGCTTGTTCTGCAGAGTGGCGTACAGGAAGCCACCTGCGCTCGTACCTGAGGATGCACATGCCAGTCACACAGCATAAGTTGAAATAAGTGAACAATTAATTAATTAAATAAATAAACAAATAAATAAATGTAGAAATTGAAATAAATTTAGTAAAGAGTTTATGTTGTTTTGTTATAATGTAACTATATAATAAATTAACAAACTGTCACTGTGTTGTTCATACGAGATTATTAAACTAAACCAGATTAAAAGCTTTATTATGTTACTGGGAACATTTCAGAATAAATAGGTTCATGACATATGTGGAAATATAAAGATAAAAAAAATAATAAGCAAACAGTTGGAAATATTAGGAGGAATAAATAAAATAATGAAGATTAATAAAAAAATATGGAAATATAAATACAAAGATTAATTAATGAAGGAACGAATAAATAAATAAGCATATGAAAATATACAGAAGAATAAATTAATCAATACAAAATGTGTAAATATAAATATGAATAAAAAAATAAGTTAATAAAATATAAAGAGGTATCTTTTCATTATTTAAATATTTATAAAGTAGATGTTTTATTTCATGCTGCCATGCCTGAAAAAATGTACTTAAACCCTTAAAGATGTTCTCATAAGTGATGTGATCATGTGACAGGCGTACCAGTGTTCACTATTCCAAGTGCTAAGCCTCTCTTCTTGTCAAAGTACAGACAGGTGATGATGATGGTGGCAGTGTACAGCAGACCAGAACTCATCCCTGAAACACACAGAGGACGTCTTCAAACTGTCCTTCAGTCAGACAAGCAGGGACAGAAACAAATTTATTGACTTATGTTTTTTTTTATATCCACATTATTATTGACTTATTCAATCCTTTTTATGTCTACATTAATTAGTAATTCATTTATCTTCTTTTCTCTTTTCTCCTTATATTTACAATTTTTTAAATGTTATTATCTATTATATCTATTTCTCTTTATATACCAATGCATTTGGAATATAATCTTTGTAAAAAAACAAATATATACACTTTTCAACAAAAAAGAAATGCTGATGGTGTCACTCTTCATAAAGTCAACTGATCCATCGTTTTTTTTTCGTTTTTTTTTAATCAGTTATCAATATTAAAAAATGGTTACATTTAGCACCAAATGTGTGTACTAACTGGTATGTACCTAATATGAATGCCCAGAATTTATGGCCTAGCACCGCCCCAAAACATGATTAATACCTCAACACTGTACTGAGCTCTGTTTAATCTTCAGGTTCCAGCTGTCAGATGATGTACACCACTTCTATTTGAAATCTACAGTTGATCTGCTGTCTAATAAAGGTGGTGGGAGTTGGTCTAAGTTCAAAGGTCAGCACTTTCTGAATGAGCAGAACTAACAGAGAAGCTCATTAACAGAAGAAACCAGGAAGTAGCTGCAGTTAATGAGAAAGTGTATAAGTGTTTAGAGCAGGGATCTCAAACTGATCCAGGAAAGGGCAGAGTGGCAGAAGCACACCTGAATCCAATCATTCAATCAGCTGAACTGTCTTCACTCAGTTGATTAATTATCAGTATCACCTGTGCTCCTGCTTGTTTGGAACAAAACCCTCCAGCCACAGCGGCCCTTTCCTGGCTCAGTTTGAGACCCCTGGTTTAGAGCATTATGATGTAAGTATATAAAGTCCATACTCATGCTCAGTTCTGTCAAAGGGTGTTGCAGCATTTTTTCAATAGATACCATTTGTTACACACATTTATTCCTAATTTTGACCATTTTCAAGCACTGGAGAACTCACAGACTGCAGAAATATTCACGAACGATAGAACAAAAACACACATTTTACATGCATGTCTTTAAAGAGAAGACCCATTGAACCCCACTTTGCTAGTTTTCCCCTAAAATTCAGCCTAAATTTAGAGCCCTGTCATGCCACTGTTCTGATGTTAGTCAGAAGAAATGATCTAGGGATATTTGTCTCATATACATAATATTTGTGTTAACAGCCTCCTTCTTACCAACCACGATGCCGTAGGAGAAGATGAGGAAGGTGACATTGGGGGCGAAGGCGCTGAGCATAAACCCCCCCGCCCCCATCACGCCGCTGAAGATGGCAACAGCTCGAACTCCGAAATTCACCACACAAAAACTGCAGATGGGTCCTGCAGTGGAGCAGGGAGAAGCTGATCTCACAAACACTGACTATTACCAGGAAGTCACACTCAAACGCACACAGACACACACACCATCTCCTCACCTACTACGAGTCCGGTTCCAGCCACCAGTGAGCCCACCCAGGCCGTCACAGCCTTCCCCTCCCCAAAGGAGAGCAGCCACTCGGGGTAGAGGACGCCAATTGACTGAGGAGACCCGTAACCCAACAGCAACGCCAGGAAGCTGGAAGCCACAATCACCCAGCCCCAGCCGCCATCCGGGGCCGGGGCAGCTGATGGAGCCAGAGCCACTGATTGGGCAGCTGGAGCGCCGGGGGCCACGGGTTGGGCAGCGGGAGGGCCGGTGGCAGGACAGCACATGGCGAGGCGATGGTTGGAAGACCTGCAGGACACGTCTGGAAGCTAAGTGGTTCGTGAAAGAGGAGGCTTGAATTGGTAAGTACCAAAACAACAAAGTAAATATACTTCATTTAAACCTTACGTAAAAGTTCATAGTACTCAGTACCCATAGTACTTCAGTAAAGTACCAATCCTTCTTTTTGAGTCCTACTGTAGTAACAGTACACAGAACTCGGTCGTCAGTACTCAGTTTTCCATTAGTAAAAGTATAAATAAAAAAAAATAAAAATACTCAATTACAAGTAAAGAACTTTTTATTTCTTAATTACCAAGTATTCAGCACTCTATACTAAGTTTTACTTCGAAAGTAACCGACTAACACAAAAATGTAAAAACATGAATTAGGTAAAAGTACATACAGTCACCTCAGTAAAAGTACCAATACAACAATGTAAAAATACTTCATTAGAAGTAGGTCATTCTTTTCAAATTCTTCTGAAGTAAAAGTACATAGTACTCAGTACTCTTTCCTCAGTTTTACTTCAGAAACACAACCAACACAACAATGTAAAAATACTTCATTTCAGCTCAAGAAAAGTCCTTCTTTTTGAGTCTTACTTCAATAAAAGAACATAGTACTCAGTATTTGATCTTCAGTACTGAGATATTCTTCAGTAAAAGTAGCCTACTCAGACAACAATACAAAAATACTACATATAGGACCTTGTTTAAGTACAGTACCCAGTCCTCAGTTTTACGAGTAAAAAATACCAGTACAACAATGCAAGAATACTTTATGAGAAGTAATTTCCTTTTTTAATCCTACTGAAGTAAAAGTACAGAGTACTTTGTCCTCAGTTTTACATCAGTAAAAGTACCAATACATCAATGTTGTTTATCCTACTGAAGTAAAAGTTAATAGTACTCAGTTTTCCGTCTGTTAAAGCACCAATACAGCAATGTAAGAAGAAAAAAAAGATATTAAAAGTTAAGTCCTTCCTACTGAAGTAAAAGTACACAGTAGTCAATACTCAGTTAACAGCAAAAGTACCAATACAACAATGAAAAATACTTAATAATGAAAGGACACAGGACTTCTTATTCAGTCTTAAATACTAATAAAAACAAACATTACTCAGATAAAATGATGCTGTCGGCTGAAGTGTCTGACATCACAGTCTAAATGTTTTCATACCGGGGTTGGTGCCCGGCCGGTGCCTAGTTGCGAACCAGTTCTTTGCTTTCACACCGCCGGAGAGCCGGCTCCCGGCCTCAAAAACTGGTTCCACAGCGGCACCAACTCTTTTCTTGTCTTGAACCGCGAACCGCTTACGTCAGGGGCTGGGTTATCGTGACTTACACGGCAATACGAAAACGTATATTATTCATGTTGTTTGATATTTTTAATGCAGTGTTATTGATACGGCCGCTAACGCCGGCCGGCTCGCTAACGCCGACCGTATCAATAACATTGCATTAAAGCATATCAAAAGAAATGAATAGTTAGCGAGTCGGCCGGCGTTAGCTAGCCGGCTCACTAGCGCTAGCCGGCGTTAGCGAGCTATCAATATCTTAGTGTTTTTAAAACGTAACCGCTGTCCATGGCGATCAAGACGAGCACCACGCATGTGTTGTACCAGTGGTGTTTGGGTGCCGGTGTCGGCTCGAAAAGCCAGGAGCAACATTGTAACATTGTATTCTGCTGCCGTTGTTGTTATTTTAGTTGCCGAGTGACGTATACAGACGTATACTGTGACGTAATCACGTGGCTCTCAAGTTGGTGTGAAAGCAAACTGGTTCGGAGCTGGTTCGCAGGTTGAACCACTGCGAACAGCACGAGCACCGGCTCCAAAACGGCCGGGCACCGGCCCCCGGTCTGAAAAGGGTGGAACTCCAAGGTTTGAATGATCACACTGTAATTGTTGTTGACATGCAGTGTTTACTCTGCTGTGATTGGAAAGTTACTGAATGAATCAATATGTTTTATCAGCCCCAACAGGAACAGTACAGCTGATAAAAATCCTGCACCCAGCACTGAAAACCAGAACTTTGCTCCTTATTTACTTTGACATTATTTTAATGGAAGCATTTCTACATTGTCATATTAGTAAGCTACTTTAACTGAATTAAAGTACTTCTCCCACTACATTTAGCTGATACGTATTTATAATTTATCATACTGCTTCATAGCCTATTTTACTTCAGTAGGAAATATTTTTTACACTGCTGTATTGTTAAATTTAATGAAGTAAATTGATTTGAGTACTTCTTCCACCACAGAGATGTTTTAGTTTTTATATTTTGGGTACATTTAGCTGATAACACTACTTCTTTATAACATATTAAAATCATTTGTAGCCCATTTAACTTCAGTATGATTTAAAATGAAGTTCTTTTGTAATAAAAGTACTTTTTATGTTATTTAAAAAAAATATTATTTTATTGTAAAATCTAACTAAGTGCATTTATTTGAGTACCTCCACAGAAAACTTTTACTTTTGATTATTATCGCTGATATTACAATAATATACTATGTGCTTCTACTTCAGTAGGATGTAAAATTAAGTACTTCTACATTGTTGTATTATTAGATGTATATGGTAAATTGATTTAAGTACATTCCCAACACAGAAAAGGTTTAGTTTTTATACTTTGGGTACATTTAGCTGACTTGTTTATAATATATGAACTAATTTGTAACCAAATTTATGGCTGTCAGAAAAAAAGTACTTTTTCATTTAATTAAGTAAAGTATTTTAATACTTCTTCCACTACAGATAACTTTTACTTTGATTATTTGAGCTGATAAAACTATAATATATACTATGCACTTTTACTTAAGTAGGATTTTATATTTGTACATTGTTGTTCCGGAGTAAAAACACACTTAAGTAAGTTACCATAGTAAGTTTGGGGGGAGGGGACCATGTGTAACGTGGACAGCCTCCAAACTGTCCCGTGTCATGCGTTTGGTCCTCTTTTTGTCATTAAACAGAAACGTATATAAACAGAGTAACGTACCGGCTGACACAGCTCTGTGTCGCGGCGCTGTGCCGCCTCCTGTTGACGCCCCACCGCCGATTAATTTCAAACTTTCTCCATCTTCAGCGTCCTGTTGTCGGCGTCAACGTCTCCACCATCCTCCCGATGCGTGGTCGGCTCACTGCACCGCCGCAGGAAGCGGCTCTTTAAACCGGTTGGAAGCTGTTCCTGCCGATGTCCGATATCCGCATGCGAAGTGCGCGCGCGTCCGTCTGTTCGTGGACAGTTTGCGGGGGTGATGGGCCCTAAATCGGAAAGGGTGGAAGAAGTACTACTGCAGTATATATACAGCTACAACATTTCTGCTGAAATGTTAATGGTGATGCAGCCAAATCATTAATTACGTATTTAGGTAGATCATTAATTATCTATTAAGGTAGCTATATCAAATGCTTCTTGGTGGTCAGCACTAATTACAAAGTAATTAAAGTGTAAAGTGTGTAAAGTCCAAAAAAATGTGTCAACTCATATGGTAATAGGACTGTTTACAAGGCTTGTTGTTTGCTCAAGTTGTTGTTGTTTTACTTAATAAATGTGCATGGGGCAATTTTCCCTTAAATGGAAGTGGCATAGGCAGTAACCAAATTGGAAGTGGTCAGCTGGACACCCTTAGTGTAAACAACACACAGGTGTACATGTGTACATTGTGGACTTTTATTTTGAAGGCCTGGCTCATCCTGCCTTTTCTGGTTGTATAAACCCCTTATTAGAACATTAGAAAAAACTTTAATCATAGGATATGTTATCTGTTTTGAAAAAGCCTACTCTTGATTCAGAGGTCCTAGCCAACAGACCTATATCTAATCTCCCTTTTCTCTCTAAAATCCTTGAGAAAGCTGTTGCCAATCAGTCACATGACTTCCTTCCTAACAATTGCTTATATGAGGAATTTCAGTCAGGTTTTAGAGAGCGTCATTGCACAGAGACAGCACTGGTGAATGTCACAAATGACCTTTTAATTGCTTCAGACAAAAGACTTGAGCTGCATTTGATACTATTGATCATTACATCCTCCTAGCACAAAATTGGCATTAAAGGAACCGCGCTGAACTGGTTTAAATCCTATTTATCAGATCGTTTTCAGTTTGTACATGTTAATGATGAGTCACCGCGGCACGCCAAGGTTAGTCATGGTGTTCCTCAAGGTTCTGTGCTTGGGCCGTTATTATTCACCTTATATATGCTGGCTTTACACTGTCGATCACACATAGCTACTACGTCATCAAGATGGAGGAGAGGGCATAGCGGAAGATGATGTAATATGTAAATGTAGGTTTTATTTTGCTGCCTGTAACTTTGACCTATATTTATGTTTTTGAGGGGAGAGCAGTCTTTGCAAACAAGTTATCAGTTGAAGCAGCTAAAAGGAACTTTCATTGAGTGTGGAGTTTGGGGCTCCCAGTTGACAAAAGCGAGTGTCTCCTTCAGAAGACGTTTCATATTACTGCAGACGGCTCTGACAGGCTGACACGCTCGGCCCTGGTTCCGATTCTCCTTTGCCACCCTTCCCTCCAGCAGGTCCAGCAGAACAGCATGTGTTAATAAGGTCTTTTTAAATTCAAACTGTTTACAGAGCAGCTAAAAAATCCTTGTAGTGGTATTAATCAGTTCAGTGAGCCTTTTTAGATATTTTTCAGAAATGTTTGCCATCTTGATCTCTGCTTTGACAAATCATACAGATTCTTGTTGTTTTTGCAAAACCCTCACCAGCTAATCAGTAAAAAGTAACATTGCCAGTGATCATCAAGGCAGTTATTGTGGTTCAATTGTAATTTGTGTAGAGAGAAGGATGTCCTTGTTTGCTCAGGGCTAAAAGATGGACTTCTTATTAATTCCACCTTATAAGTAGGACCGTAAATTCTTCCTGGGCTTCCAGCTGGACATCCTGCAGAGAAACACACTTATAAAACAAATCAAATATTTGTATAAAGGAGGGAACGCTGTTTGCTGCTTCCAAACTGTCTCACTGGTGTTCCGAATGTCACCTGACGTTCTGTTTTATAGGTTTGTTGTTTTTCATTTGAATGTATAAATCTTATTTAAGGTTGTTTTTCAGAGCCAATGTCAGAAAAATAAACTCAGTTTGATGTTACAAAATACATTTCAAAGGGTCAGGAGGTCAGGGGAGATTCCCCTATTCACCACGATATCAAATCGTCACCAATGCCTGGCACTCTTTCTGGGGGCTTGGTACTGATGAGACCCATCGGTCTATGGTTGTTTTCAGGGGGAAGATGGTGTGATTTTACTGGAGGCTTTGTTGCGTTGTAGCAGTTTGTCAGAATAAAAGTGTGAATGGTTATTGCATCCAACATCCCATTGGTCTTACGCACAGATACATGGATCAGACGGTGTCATTGTTAAAAAAAAAAACACATTATGGAGTCCAGTGACTAAAGACATGCTTCTTGAATAAATGTTTGTGTTACAACACTGCAGTTAGTTAACGGTCACATTTAGGCCAAGGGTTAGAAAACGATTGCATCTTCAGAGTATTGGGATGTCAGAAGAATGGCACCAATAAAAGTAGAGCCACTTTAATGTTTTTTTTGGAGGGACAAATTCATGTTTTAAATATCCCTACAATCTACACCTGTTTCTGTTTGAAGAGGAACTACAAGACTAAAAGAAATGATTAATTGTTTCGGGCAATAAACTTTAAGACTGGTTATAAAAAGTATCTAGCAACACCGATGTCCAAATGTTTATTTTAAACTAAATACACAGTTCCTTGGAATCGTGTGTGTGTGTATTACACGTGTATCTGTCACAGGTCAGGTCAGGACAGGTGTGACATCATGGCGTCTTCTGCAGATATAAGACTGAAGTTGTGAGAGTTTGACAGACGGACAGAGGAGTTTGTTTCCTGCAGGTGAGTTCAGACCAGGAGCTATTAATATAACTTTAAATTATTATTGATTTGTGATTTTTCCCCCCATGTTCTTAGTCCTAAAGATAAAATATTACAAATATGATAGATGAGCTGTATGCAATTTTATTGTCATATTGTTTTACCCAAAAAGACTGAATTAGCTTTATTTTCAACAGTTCAGTAACTTAAAATAATATTTAAAAACTGCACGTCAATTGCAAAAATAAACAAATTGCAACAAATTTATGAGCCTCTTGTTGATCATGTGTGGACTCATACTTTAATTGAGTCTTAAAGCTGTGTTACTGCTAAATTCTTTTCCAGTTGTATCTTTTCTGACTGAGCTATAATTTAATCTTGTTGTATTTTCAGAGCGTCAGAGAGACCCACATCAACAGAATTCTAATTCAGCAGAATCTGACGATGAAGGTGAGTTTGTGAGCTGATATTTTGCAGATTTTACAAGTTGCCATAAAACTGTTGAACATCTCTCTTCCAGCTGATATCAGTCCTCCTCCTCCTTGCTCCTTCGCTGATCAGCTGCAAGCCCCTTCTTCTCCCGCTGGACTGCAGTGACATCTATAACCATGACAACAGCCGACCCAGTGACGTATACACCATCTATCCCATCGGATCAACGTCTGCTGTCCAGGTACACTTCATCCTCTCTGGGACACAGGTCCACCTTTAGATGATAAACAGGTTCAAATCGTCATTTCAAATGATTTGTACATTCCATGCTTTAAATAATAAAAAAAATACTATTATTATTATTATTATTGGTAACTAGCCAGCTGCTAAATAAGTAAAGTTAAATAACTTACGCTGCATTCATGTGACACGTCTTAATAATCAGAAATTTAAACTTTTGCGTGAACGCCCCCTCAAGTAGGAACAACAACTTTGGCAAAAGTTTGGTTCCTGAGTTGCAGTTGATATATTACAGAAATATGGCCGGTGAAAGCAAAGTTTAAGTTTTATGAAGCAAACTTGTTTTTAATTCACTTATTGCATATCAATCTTTTACTCACAAGTAATTTCTAAAAGGTGTTAGGTGTAATTTTTATGTTTGGATTTGCTCTCCGTTGCTGTTCATGTAGAGTGACCTGGATTAGTTATAAAAGTCATTTCACAGCATTATTCCTGATAAAAGTCAAATAAACATTTTCATGGTTTTAACAAAATTAACATGTTCTTTTAACATTCTGAAACAGTCAAAGTTCACGTCAAAAAGTTTCCTTTTCACATTACTGTAAATATACATTTTATGTATCATTTTACTGTGAGGTGTTCAATG
>CAFUXE010000786.1:210117-225957 GCA_903364295.1 Serranus cabrilla | reverse complement strand
ACAAAGAAACCCTAAGATAATAATAATAATAATAATAATAAAACGTGAATGTAAAACTAGTAAAAAGGTGCGTTTTTGTTCCCAGTGTTCTATGTTTTAGTATTTCCTGTGTTGCTATGACGAGGGGATCTCTGAATTCCCCTTGTGTGTGTCGCTGTAACTTAATTTATGAATCACTGGCAGGAAAAAACAAGCGTCACGAAGCTTTTCTTCTGTGTGTGATCACATGACGTCCCTCTGGGCCGAAGCTTGGCTCAACGGAACTTGAACGTCTCATTTTGGAAACTTATAATAAAACTCAACACACTTAACGGTGGAGTCTGGAGAGATTGTTGATATTTAGACTCAACAAACAAACAATTACTCCCCCACCCATCAGAGCTTCTTTCTACTGTCTCCCTCTTAATGACACTGGTGGGACTCGGTCCGAGCCACTTTGTTGCTGTGTATAAAAAACTGATCTTTTAAACTAATATGTTTTACATTTTCAGCTGTCGTTTTATTCTACAGTGGCAGAAAACGAAACAGGGAGACTTGGAGAAAAGGGCTCTGAGTTGGATTTGAACCTGGGCTCACTGTGTTGAAAGGACTAAGCCTTAATGTTAATCTACCCCTGAGCCACCGGGACGCCCCGAACACCAGATTTATTTCAGTTCACACTCATAACAACCCTGGGAAGAGCGACCAGGCTTTGACCCTGATTTGATACAGTGGTGAAGTGGTGGAAGTATAATTTCCAGGCTTTTTTTAAGGCTCAGAAAGAGTTTTTCTTGGTAAAGAAACATCTGAAAATTAGCAGACTGTCACAAAATGACTCTGAGCATTTAATCCATGTGGTCTGATAACGTTTGGAAAGGCTAACAGAGCCATAACATTAAATATTTTTATTCACATTCAAGTTAGCGGAGCGCTAAACTGGAGGTAGCTGGTGCACGTTTCATTGGCTCCAAGGAGAGTAGAAGAAGGACAAGACACAGGGTCGAATGGCGGCATATGATTGGAGTGCAACACCTGCAGTAAAATCTGTCCGAGTGCCATTTTTTTATTTTTTCTTATCCTGCAGCACTGTGTTGTACCCAAGGATCTGACGTCTTTTCCTCCTTCTACACTCCTTGCAATAAATGTGGAAGCGCTGCAGAAGATTCAGGTATTTTTATGCACTTAAGTCTGAATTTTTTGGCTTCATGAGCAACTTTCATAGGGAATAAACAGAGCTTGCTTCCAACAGTGTATCCAGTTCAATAGTGTCTATGCAAAGAATGGACAGCTGGTGGATATTTGCTCAATTTGACCAAAATTGCATTGGATTAGAATCGCAAAATCCACCTTAAAACATCTCCCTGACATTTGGCGCCTGGCTGATCTTGCACACCTCCAACGTCCATCGTACTTACTTGACCGTCATGTGCAGCAGCAGCTTGGCCACCATGGCTATGACCGTCAGGATGAGGAGGGCCGCCAGAGCATAAATGGTCCACACTGCAGAGGAACAAGACATCAGATATGGAATCGAGGTAATGAAAACAAACTGAGGCAGGCGGAGAGGATTAGCAGGGGAGGGATTATTCAAGCACTGCTGGCACACCTGTTAGCAGTGTTCAGCCAGCAAATTGTCAAGAAACGGTGATGCATTCTCAACGCACATCTGTTCTCCTCTGCTCGAGAAACACGTCCTTTGAGACGGAGAGTTTGGGAAGAGTAATATTTGAAGGGAGTAGAAAAGCACGCCCGTCCACCCTGCGCAGCTTTGACAAGAGGCCTGATTGTGATCAGCAGGGAGACCCAAAGTAACTTCACTTATGAGTCACTGACAGGAAAAAACAAGCGTCAAGCAGCATTACTTGTATGTGTGATCACAGGAAGTCACTCCGGGCCGGAACTTCCCGAGGACTCTCATCAAACTCTGATGGTTTTAATACTTTCAGAGAAAGCAGGTCATGCAGAAGTGGAGCTGAGAGGAAGGTGGTGGTGACATACTAGCGCTGTGGCCGGTGGTCTCGCCGCGTCCAGCCCACTGACCTGGCATGTTGTGCTCCGGTTTTCCGGGGCTGGACGTGATCACGTAGAGGATCTGGGTGGAGCGTCCGTTGGAGGTGCTGTTGGATCTCTGGGTGACGCCGCCAGCCAGCTGGGGCCCCGCCGTGCTGGACACGTCCTCGCCGTCATCCTCCTCGTCTCCTTCAGCCTCCATTGTTCGGGTGTCCTGGCTCCTCAGTGCTGCGGGAACAAGAATGAGACGGGATTTTTAAACACACGTCGTTCCTTACAGTTACAAGGTTTCTCATTGACTCATACGGAGAAACACTATTGTTTATTTGGTGTTAAGTTTGTGAGCAAATGTACAAACCTGGTTTCAACTATTGGGACAACTTAAACATAAATATCACAGAATGCCATGAATTTTAAATCCTTTTTATGATTTTTATATATATATTTTATATATTATAATAATTATATATCTATATTTATTTTATTTTTTATTTATTTTATTATATTATAGTGATTATATATATTTAAAACTACTTTATTTAATATTTTATTATCTATATTTATAATACAAATGTAATTTAGATTTTTTATTTTTACATATATTCAATTGAAAACTGTACAAATAAAACATATTTAATGTTCAAACTTTTGTTTTTTAAATATGCACTCTCAGTTATATATATATATATATATATATATATTGGAATCAAAGTTACAAATCCAATATGTACTCTCTTCCAGCTTTTATTTAACCCAAACGATTTTTAATAATGGAAATGAATACTGTAATAATAAATATACTGTATAATAAACTGTATTATTGTTCCAATTTTTACCCAAGTAGACAGACATTTCTATGTAATTGAAATGAGTAATAAAAATGTATTTGAGTGTCTATGTAACCTGTAGTCATTAACTTGTATGTTAAAGTGTATTTTCTTACTATATAAATACATTTTATACTATATACTTTCTATTCTAACTAACTTTCTATTTGTCAGTGACACAACTTTCTGCAGCTAAGCTCCGTCACATTTGCTTATATTTAAATAGACTCTTTATTTAGCTCAGTGTTATTTGCATATAATCAAATAAATGACTAGTAAAGCATCCAACAAAAGGAAAAGGGTGAAAATAAGTTCAGAGCTGCAAACTTCATTATTGAAGCAAATACATTATTCATTTTGCATGAATCTTCTTCCAGTCTTTCTACCTTCTCATTAATCTTTTTAATATACTTGATTTCATTTGGATTTCTCTGCAATGTGACGGATCATCTCTTAAAAATGCGACTCTTTCTGTGAGTTATATGCTCCCACAGAGCGGTGACTCGTGCACAGAAGAGACACAGAAGAAGAAAAGCTCTGCCATGTTGTTGTAATTTCTACAAGTTGAGGACACATATCACTTAACGCCCCCTTTAATTATTCCTGTGGTTTAAACTGGGCTGGGCACGCAGTCATAGGATACATCATGTTGATCGTGTCGTTTGAACGTATACACAGCAGAGTGAATATTTAATGCTCAAAGTGTTTCTGGAGAACCAGATTGCCTTTGCAGAAACACTCATGCGTGCTGTAAACATGTGGTGCTGAGAGCTTTTCTGTCCGCCTCAGACATGATTCAGAAAGTGTTTGTAATAAATTCTGTTTGTTTTAACCTGCTTACAGCACCAGATGTAGCTGGGTTTGCTTCATAAAACAGCAGAGCCAGCGAGCGTGGACTATTTAAACTCATTTATGTGTTCCCAGAGGAAAGCAATATCCCAAATAAGATCTCCTCTGCCTTTCATTTACTTCTCCTAAACATAGACATGATTTATTTAAAAATCACTGTGTGATTTAGAGAATTTTCTCCGTGCTTCTGGGAAACACACCCTGACGTGTCACATGCTGATATTTATGTGTCTCACTTGACTCTTATTAGATTATATTTCTAACACGTTAATTTGCAGCGAGGTTTGGTGAAGAGAAACATCTCAGAAATATATCGGCAATAAAATAAGATTTTCTTATTCGTGTCAAACACATCTGGTAAAGAACAGAGATGTTCATGTCTCTATTAATTGCTCCTAAGAGGGAAGGAAGTCGAAATAATTAAAATATTGGTGATTCCAAATGAATTTAATTATAACTCTAAGCTCGGGGATATATCCCAAAACATCCGAAGGCTAAAAGTTGCTTCTAATTAGCCGAGTTAGAAAAGACGTCATTCTTAACTTCAAGACGCCTATAATTTTAGTCTAAAAGTATTAATTATTTTTGTTTAACACTTGAACTAGAGAGATTAGAGGCTGTCCAGAGGATTTAGGAAAATAACAGGAAAACAAACTTCTAAAAAAATATATTTTAATAGTTGCCGAGTTAGTTGGGTGAGCCCAACTTGTTTGACAGTTCATTAACTCTACATTAAATCAGTGGTTCCCAACCCTTTCGGTCTGATGTCCTCAAACAGCCTCCAGCACTATTCATTATGTGAATGTGGATATTATTCATGTTTTTCATACAACTTAACTGTCAATATTCAGTTAGCATTGTATTTAGCTATTTTAAACTGTTCAAAATCAGTATCCATTTTTGCTATTTAAACTGTTTAACCATTACACAGTATACATTATGCTACTTTAGCTAACTTTTTCAACTCTTTATCAATTACCCCAAGCTATTTTAGCTGTTTATTTGTAACTTTTTTAACTGTTTAAACTGTTTGTAAGCAAACTATTTCAACCATATATCCATTAAATATCTATTCATTGAAATAAGCTAAAAACCTTATGCTAACTATTATTTAGCTAACTATTCTAACAGTGTATCTGTTACGTATGTATAAACTGTTGAAATATTTAGGTAAAATGATGGATAAACAGTTGTAAAAGTACCCTAGTAGATAAACAGTTGAAATCGTTAGCTAACATTTAGCTAACTATTATTTTTAGTTAATGTTTTCAACTGTTTATCTATTAGGCTACTTTTAGCTAACCATTTCAACCATTTATCCATTACTTTTAGCTATTTTAACAATTTATCTGTTTCTTATGGATAAATGGTTGAAATAGTAAAGTAAGAATGATGGTTAAACAGTTGTAAAAGTTAGCTAAGTTAAAAGTTATCCATTATTTTTAGCTAACTATTCCAACAGTTAGCCAAGACAACTATCTAAGCTAATGTTTACCCGCTACTTTTAGCTATTCCAACTGACTACTTTTGGCTAACAATTTCAACTGATTATCCCTAATTTCAGTTAGCCATTTATTTATTACCTTAAGCTATCCATTACTAATGGATCAAAGTTATCTAAATCCCATATCTAACTATTGTTTTTAGCTCACAACTTCAAATATTTATCAATTAGGCTACTTTTAGCTAACCGTTTCAACTGTTTATCTATTGCTTTGTTATATTAACTGCTAATCTATTACTTTTAACTAACTGTTTCAATGGTTTAGCCCTTATTTTCAGCTATTCTAGTAATTAATGTTATTTCAACCATTTCTCCATTACTTTGAGGTGTTGATTTGTTTAGTACTTTATTTTTCATACTTTTAGCTAACCATTTATCCATTACTTTTAACTATTTCAACCATATGTCCATTACTTTTAGCTCATCATTTGAACTCTTGAGTAATTACCTTTTAACTGTTTATTTCTACCATTTAGTAATTACTTTTACCTGCTTGCTAACTAGTTTTCATGCACTCTTATTTAACTGCAACATAGTCTGTAGGCATAACAGTTAATATGCGGGCATTAAAAATCTACCCATCTGTCTGCCTGTCTGTCTATCCATCAACATCTTATTTAATTTGGTCCTCATGCTGCTGTGTATTTATTAATATTTTATTTCACATTTTCACATTCACTGCAAACACAGTGAGTAAGTTCATTCATGAAACATGATGCTGCTCATAACGGGGTCAACCTCACCTCGCCTCTAGTCTCTCAGCTCCACAGAAAAAGTTGCTCTTAGCAGCTTTGTGAAAAGTTTTAGGGAGGAAACTCATAGTTATAAACTTTAGTGCCATTTAAGGCGACTCCTAGTGGTAAGACGAGATACACTAGGAACTAAATAGTAATCCCATGTAGGTTAAATCAAACACCCGTTACTAATTCTAAATACTATTCGATCCGGGCCGGTTCAACTCTTCCATGAATGGTGGTTGGATGTTGAAGCAGCGTGGGACTTTTTTTTTCTTTTCACATAATTGTGATGTTCCCAGAACTTCCCACATGTTCCCCATTTACTAACAAAATACCAGTCTTCAAACCCCGGCTCAGCTGAAATGCTCTGCCATCGTCATCTGAGAGCGTTTATTCTGAAATTACAGCTTTGACCGCTCAGCGTGCCACAGATGAGATATTAGATGTGTTTAGTGCTGGTGCTGTTTAACTGTTGTCCTTCTGTTTCTGTTCTTATTTGTCTCTGTGTATTTTACTCTCTTTCTCTGAAAAAAACCCTATTATTTCAGGAGGTGACCTTTTCTCATATCACGTCTCAGATTCCATTTCTCGGCTACATGATGGCTCACGTAAAACAAGAACCAAGACGTGAGGAGGGAGGATTGTGCAAGTCCAGAGGTCGGAGGATTTTGACCTTCCAATATTGTTTTTACTGTAACGCCGGCAAGAAAAATGACAGAGGATTACAAATGGAGGCAGAGAGGGAGGAGCGGGGACAGATTGCCTCACAGTGTAGCGAGCTGTGAGCTTGAATGTCACCTACACTGAATTATACCAGGATGTGCTTCTCTCATGCTCCCAGAAATTAATCTATTAAATCATCTTCGGTGCGTTCAGACTATTCGTGCAGAGACTGATTCTGAAAGAAGGTACTGTAATATGAAAACAACAGAGAACAGCTTTTCTTTTTCCATATTAGTCCGTCTACATTCTCCACATTAGTCTACAGAGATAAAAAATTATTTGCTGTGGGGTCTTCAAGTTTCTGTGAGCTATAGTTCCCCGGCTGCTCTCCAGTGAAATCATGCTATCAGGAGGCATGATGCATCACAGTATTTTGTATGTAGGTGGCATAAAAACTCGCTGTGCAATTCACCGAGGAACACTCTGGAAAAAGCAAAGCCGCCTGCTGCAGCTTGATAAGAGGGTGAGTTCCCTAGAAAAACAAAACATTATTTAAATATGCAGCATCACCCGGGGCTGTGAGACATTGACTAGCAAATGAAAAGAGAAAAGAGCCAGCCAGTGGTGTGACAACTGCCTCACTCGAGCTAAGAGGAGTTAGTCGTTAAAAAAACAAATGCTGCCATGCAAAACTTCATCATGTGGCCGGCAAGTCGGCACGAAGCTCATGATGCAAATGTGTCTCTCGGTGGGTTTGAGGTTCGGGTTCATCTTCAACTTGAACCTTTGACGTTATCGTCTTTTATAGACTCTGACATTTGATGCAACCTTTCTCACAGAAAACACAAGTGAAATCCTACCTTGGTAAAGCAGAGCGAATCCCTGGGCCTGGTTGGTTCGGTCTGAGAAGAAGTAGAGTATGACGAAGTCTCCCGTGACGTTCACCAGCTCCCTCGGCTGGGTGCGCCAGTCGAAACGCGCCACCACCTGGTTGGTGTAGCCGTCCAGTAGCTCCACCATGTCCGCCTGGTCGGAGATCTCGAAGAAGGTGAAGTTGAGGAGGATGGCGTAGGCTCCGGGGACCTGGATCGTCCAGTAACAAACTCGGCCGGCGTTGTACTTGTCGGGGAAGTCGGGGGAGTAAATCACTCCAGATGGAGAGGAGTAGTTCCCACCACAGGCCCCGACTCGAGCTGCAAGACAGAGCACCAAAAAGAAAATGTCAGGCATCATGACCCAGGATTTCATGGCACTGATACACCAGATTGGTACTGGCCATGATGTGGCTGATCCACACTAGATAGATAGTTTCTTTGTCAATGTTGTCAAAGTGTTTCAGTGTTTCTGCTATCAGCTACTTTCCTTTAGGTCACAGCTGGTCACTAACTTCATTCTTAGCAATACTGCAATGGATGAACTCATGTTACCTTACATTAAAAATTATTGCAATGAACCTTTTGCAGTTTTACATTTGGGAAAAGGAAAAGTATCGGATCGGATCTTAATATCTGCAGATAGCAGGAAAAAAGGAATCAGTGTTGGAAGCAGGATTTTCATGGTTTCATGCTAAGCACTACTACAAAAATATTATTATTATTAGTCAAAATTAATCTCAAAGGAATGAAAACAGAAGGTTTTTTTTGGTTGAAGAAATGTTTCATTACAATTGAATTTCTTAATGGAAGCCTGTATGAATAATCTCCCTTCTGAAAATACATTTTTAAACTGCAGATAATCAGATTTTTACCAGGTTATACCTCATTACCGGTATATCGCTGCAATCATAATTGAGAGGCAAAAAGTTGGATAGTTTGTAATGAAAGCCTTATTTAAAAGTTAGTCAATCTTAAAATGAAAAACTCTGAGACCAACAGGTATTAATAAGTCAACTGTCAACTCTGTTTACTTCTGTGCTTTCTGGTGTTGCAGTGGAGTCCAATTTAGCAAAATATCTCTCCTCTCTCATGTCTGTAGTAATTATGAATGACAGTGAGGTGGAGTAGAAATGTTGGAGGTTGTAATATTACTTATGACAGCCTAAATTTAAAGGTACTGTATTTTTTTTTTTACCCAGAATGCATTAGAAATCTCATCAAATCACAGATCTGAAAATAGTCCGAGTGAGTGACACTAGTTAACACTCACTGTCGAAGATGATGATCCAGCCGTCTCCGCCGCAGGGCTGGGTGTGGTCTCCGAAGCAAACGTGGTTACACTCCATGCCGGGGGACTCGCCGTGGTCACGCTGGTCCACTTCATTGCCACAAAAACAGGCATATCCTGACTCCATGCCGGCAAGCTGCAAAACACAAAGGAAGTTATGCAAATCATTGCATCAGCAATTCAAAACAAACTTTGGGTAACACACTTCCCTTAATGCTATTCATTATAAATCCATTTGGCGAGGAGACGGAGAGAAGAAACTTTGTGCAGGATTTTGGATATTCTCTGTTAAAGTATTCAAAATGTCATACAGAACACTGTGTAAATATTCAAATAAAAGCACTTTAATAGGTTTTGTGTCTCACATGTGACACTGCATGGAGCTCCTTCTCTCTTTGAAATTAAAGTGACTTTAGTCTGAAGCGCCCTAATTACTCTTTTTCTCTCATGATTACAAGACGCTGTAATCTGAGTCTGGATAACCACGACCTCTCAGCTGATTAGAAGCCTCCTTTCCAACAACACAGCTGCACACATGGGTGTAAAGAATAAACGTTACAGAAATAGCACCTATCTATCTCTCAAATCAAACACTGTGAGTAAACTGTTCNCTTTTCTCATGGAAGAGGAATTTGTGGAGCTCGTGCTCTCGCCAAGACGTATCAAGCTACGTCCTTGTTGCATTATTCCATCAGATGAAGTAACACCAACGTGAATACTTTCTGTCAGGAGCAAACAGGCGACGGATTGCTGTCTAACTCTTCAGGCATGCTCTTTGTCAACAAGTCACACGGGAGCCGTACTTCGGAGCAGCAACGTTTTTTTGCGTGTGCATAGAGGACAGTGACAGTCCAAGGGTAGGCGAACGATGCCAATCTGCCGCCACTTCCTGTAACATCTGCTGAATTGAGGGAGGAGGGGGGGTGCTGTCAGTATCTGTCAATGCAGACAGAGCTGAACCGGATCTGCTGAGACAGAAAATGAACACCTGGCACTGTTTATAGCTGGGACAATGGCATGCCAGAGACAGAGATGAGAAAAAGGCATTGAAGAGGAGGTGCCCACTGGGCTAATAACCGTTCATTTCCAGCTGTCAGCCTTGATTGCTGTGATGATTTGTCATCCGCTGGTTGGTTTGAAACAGGACGTTTGATGGCTGAATAAAGGGGGTACAGACTGCGTTGGGCATCGTGGCGATAACTGTCAGGAAATTGCCCGTAAATGCAGATGATTTACATAAAAGCTCAACTATTTCAAGAGCCGGCTCACGTCCATTTTAGACATGACACGGGCTATTGACTGGACACCCAAAGAGGGGACACATTTACATTTTCCACTACAATTGTCTGGATTTGGGACTTTTTCTCCTCTTTTAGAGAAAGTTCTGGAAACCCCCTTATTGTCAATATACCTAGAAACCATCCATACTCTGAATGATCTATATCTGTAGTTTGTGGCTGTAAAGTTTCATGAGGCTGTGATTATCCTGGAGGTCACAATAGATTTATACAGTGAGGTCAAGTTTAAAGAAATGCGCTCATTGCAACGAAATGGAATAACATCATCACACATGAATAAAATTGGTTCATTGAATCCACAAGAGTCTCAGCTTTCCAATGATTATGCAATTCCAAGACTGTTTAGGTCCCTCGGTATGCAGAAACGTGAAAAAACATATTTGAATGCATGAGAAAAACTACATATTTGTCTGCAAACTGCATGTTATTAGCATAAAGTAAGCATTTTATTCAGATATATTGATGTCTGAAGTCTTTGGAGCCATATTGTGACTATCATGAATTGCTTTCCAAGATATCGTGACATGGTTGGTACCAACGGCTCCTCAGATCTTCTAGTTTCATATGATATCAACATTCTGCCGCTCACACCAAAGGGTTAAAATATAATGCTGAACATCTCTTGGGTTTTCTTTCACATCTCACCTTGTATCTCAGCGTCCTACAGAAGCTGATGCAGTACTGGATGGTGAGTTTGTTGGAGGTGATGCTGCTGCCGGACAGCGTGTTCGGGTCCCCGCTGTCTCTGAAACAGCCCAAGTTTCCAGGCACTGCAGAGAGGGAGACAAGAGCAGAGCGAAGAAACCATCAGTTCATGCTGATTATTAGCATTTCCTGTGCAAACAAAAGGGTGTTTTTTGTCATGAAGTTCGCTACATCCAGACTTCCTCTTAGTTCCTTTGCCAGTCCCTGGTTTGTGTTTTATGAAACACGTCGTATGCTGCATGCCTTGAACCCCGAGGTGCCCCGTGGATTCCTATAAACTGTTCGAGTTTAATAATCATGTTTGTGATTAACACTTTGCCTCCAAGACACGCCCCCCCCCAACAGAACAAACTATGGTGACACACTAGAAAAGTATTCGGGCCTCTGTTTGAATGTTTTGTTGTGAATTGCCAACAGGCAAGCCAACAATTTGGCCTCTGAAGAAAAGAAAGAAAGAAGGAGGAGGAGGAGGAGGAGGTGAGAGGTAATGGAGGACGAGGAGGAGTTAGAGAGAGGGAGGAATGAAGAGGACAACAATGTTTGAGTCAGAGCTGGAATCCAGAAAATGTACCCTCGGATAGACGTGTAAGCAAGTTGCATCATATTAAGAATTTAACATTCTCTAAATGTCGACTTCTAGAAGTTTAACGTGCCAAGAAATAATAACAATAAAAAGGTTACAGAGCGCCTTTGAAGGCGGTGTTTAACAAATGGCAGCTTGGCAGGAAGCCAAGTCAAACACCTTCAGTTTACATTAAACACAGGTTCAATTTCAAGCCGTCAAGAGCACAAAAGAGACATTAGAGCAAAAAATTCATGCTCCAAAGTTTTCAGTTACAGACTCCTACCTGAGAGAAACTTTAGAGTAACAACTTCTGCATCTTTTACTTTTTTATACCCTCTTGGCATTGACCGTTGTTGCAACCCATCACATCAACAACTACTGAACATTAAAATGATTGTAAGGAACGACTTGGGGATGTATGACACAAATAGGCCAGCGGTGTATCACAGACACATGGAGTTTGGATGTTGACACCTTTCCAGATCATATCCGAGTCAGACAGAACAGCCCACTTCCCGTAATCCGCTGTGTATTCATCAAATACTATGCAATCTTCCAAAATCCAGCGCAGTGATTAAACACTCCAAAGCCTTTAAATTCAACGTAATAGCTCAGGAAGTGCCAGCAAAGCTCCCAGCGCTCTGTTTCCCACTCGTGATTTGTTTTTCATTGCAATTCAAACAGACTTACTCTTGTTTCATTTCCACGTTCTGACGCTGAAACGAATTTGACAAACAGAAGTAAATGCACAATTGGAAAGTCATTTCCACTGCAAGTGCGAAAAATCTGCCCCCAAAGCTCTCCAGTCTAATGGGAATTGGTGTCATCCGACCGTAGGGTGCAAACAAACTCATTAGGGAAAGACTGCTTCAAAAACAGCTTGTCAATGCTGCTCTGAGATACAAGGTGGATGCAAAAATTAAAAGCATGTGACATTGCAAAACGCCCTTTTTCCAAATTCATGTTAACTGCTGCACAAACCAGCTCAAAGTGTTAGTGATGCTCCTTCATTTCTTGCATCTTGTGGACTTAAAACGACAATCAAATCATCCTGATTCTACAATCATCTGAAATCATTCGTCCTCCACTGATCAGGAGCTAATATGTCGAGTTATTTTGCAAAATTTGAGATGAATGCAAATTAAATTTAGCCGAGAACTCAGTGCCACATATGGGTAAAAGAAAGCATTTGATCACACGTCAGACATCACACAGGAGCTTGTCCTGCATGTGTGTGCAACAACGGAGTCTTTGTGGAGGCTGTGAAGCCTGACAGTGAGCTCGGAGACTGTGCAGCCGTCTGTCCCCTGATTCTGTGCACCAACACTGTCCTAGAACTGGATATCTCTGGAGCTTTCCGCTCGCTGCGTGTCGTCTCTCCTCAAACATTTGCACGTTGAAAGCTGCTCGTCTGATGACAGCAAGTTCCACCAAGTGAACAACTGGCAGCGAGAAGTAGAACGACACTCTATCAAGTCTTACAAGCTTGTCGTGATTACATTTTGAAATATACGCTGGAAAAAGGAAGAAAAAAAGATTTGCATGTAGTTTGAATATGTATAACACCCTGTGGACGGGCGTCACCTACAGCTGCCTCATGAACTGGAGTAACCTTGATGCAGACCACACACGTGCATTGTTTTTGGGGTGCCAGTTGTTGTCAATGTTAACTTTTTGGCTGGCACGAAGGCTCCTCGACATGCACAACAGATGCTGCAGATTCTTTCTGTTTATGCAAGAATGAGGCACAAAGGCTTTTGAGGGGAAAGTGTGACATGTTTTAGATTCCATGCAAATTGTTGTCCACAAGAATGTCCGCCACAGAGAAGTGAAGGAGGGGAGAGGAGGGGAAACAGGCTGGCAGAGAGAGAGAGGGCCGCTCCCCGCCTTTCACCCGCGATTGCTGACCGGAAAGTGACCGACGAGATCTTGGCTGCCGCCGTGATTCGCTGCTGCGCGGAACTGTGTTTGACAAATGACTCAACACTTGAAAACAAAGTCCTCAGATTCCCTCAGACCAGCAATAAATCATGAGCAGTATTCCTCTTTCGCCCTCAAACATGCCAGAGCTTCATAAATGGATTAATGTTTGAATCATTTAGCAAGACTCAGCGGTGCAAAGGCTGGATTATATGACAGGTTAAAGGCAAACACGACAGTAATAGGAACCTCCGAGGTGCTTCATGAGGACAGTGCTGCAACAGCAGTTTGCTTTTTTATCCGTGACTTAAGTACACGCCGGATTAACCCGGGTGAAGTGTGCGGGAGGGGAGATGAGAGGAGAGGAGAGATAAACACCTGGTTGGGAACCGGCAACCTCCCTCCGAGCAAGGCAGGCAGGTAGCACTTCAATGGAGCGTTTGAACAGCGCAGGACAAAATGCCACTGCAGGGCTCAACAAGCAGATTAAAGGCAGCAGTGCTCCTTTTTCATTTTGCTTTGACAAGAAGATTGCAGACTACAGTCAATTTATCAGTCTTTGTCCTCGTCTCGTCCCAGGGGCCGTGACGCGCTGGCTGAGCAGCAGCAGGTGGTGGGATCGTATCAACCCCACAGCTACGGAGGTTTGAGTGGAACTGGAGACGACGACGGCAGCAGCGACTGTCAGAGATCAACAGAAAAGTCGGTTTGTCGACTTCTGTGACACAAGTCGACGTTACTTTGGAGGAGTCGACAAGTTCCCTCATGTGTAATTGATTGGCTTAAGCAAATATCTTTTCCTTGAATTAACCAATCGCCTGAGAAAAAGGAAGGTAACGTTATTTAGCGTGTAAAGACGAGACAGGCCAGATTAAAAACAATAGAAGTCGGGATTTTGAGCAACTTTTTGGATCCCACTCTGAGAGCAAAGAGCCGAACTCACTTACTTAATATTCATTTTAAGCAACCTGTTACATGCACTGTAACTTTAATACAAGTTGCTCATTGTTGAAAGGCTGCGTGTCTGTGTTGTTTCTCCGCTATCAGTGTGATGACGTCACCATACGAAGTTATTGACAGATAAGTCGACGTGAACAAATCTGAAGTCATTCGTCCCCTCAGCGTCTGTGCTGCAGCTCCTCTGCATGCTGGGTTCATCCAGTGTGCAAAATTGTATGAGAACTCCTGAGCAAAGCATTGTTCCTCAAAAACATCTGCTTTGCAGGCGCAACAAGTGCAAATATCTCCACGTTCAATAAAAGAAAAAGAAAAAACACACACACAAACACATTGAACACACTTCAAAGCTGCCGGTGGAATTCAGACTTTAACGAGCCAGAGGGGAGAAATGGAGGAAACACAAGGTGCATAAATGCTCCAGTCAGCCCAGACCAGACCTCTGAAAACCTCAGGAGATCCCAGCAGGAGGGGGAGACTCCCACTAAGTAAAAGAAACACAGACGCAGAGAGCTAAACAAGGCTTGACGGCATCACAAACCTGGCGGCCTGCTGCCTTAGCCGGGGAAAGAGCAGTTAGTTAGCCTTCCCACAATGCACCGCGGCGCAGGAGGCAGCAGGCAAAACAACAAAGTTCACGGGTGTCTGTCTAGAAGGGAGAAGGAGACACCTCTGTAGCCGCAGCAGACACAACAACAACAGCGCCGAGCCGAAACACATCAGACAGAAAGAGAAAAGAACAACACGGAGGGATATAACAAACAACATCAAACATGTACAGCAGGCTTTGGCAAGTGCACTTGGCCGCGCGCGCCGAGGCAAACATGTTATTAAGGAAACATAATTACAGTTATAAATTTCTGTGACATCTGAAAGGTAAAGAGCAAAAGAAATCCAAGGAAAAGAAATTAGGAAGACAGAGAGAGAGAGAGATAAAGAAGAAATGTTTTCTTTTTTAATGGGCGTCTCAAGTTTCAAAGCAGATTTTCTCTGAACAGACAGATTCTGTTTTCATGCATCCATCAAAACACGCCACATATTTTCACTTACAGATGAGGTGAGACAGAGAGAGAGTCTGCTTTGTAATCACAGTTAAAACAAAGAGCCTGAAATAAATGGATTAAATCACTTTTTTTGTCCCAATAGTCACACCACCTGAACTAATGAATTCATATCTATATCCAATATCTAATTAATATCTTTAGGTTTTGGGCTGGCGGCCAAATAAAACAGCTGATTTAAAAAAAATCTCCTTAGATTGTGGAACATTTAAAATTTATTTTTCCATCTTTTTTCTTATATCCTGTATATAAATTTCCTTTTAAGCATTTAGGCAGCTGAGAGGCTCATATAAAGGCAGACTAACACCTGAAAAAGTCTGCCAAAGTTGAGAGGTTGTGTCAAATTTCCAGTAATAACAAAAAGTAAGTTGAGCTCCATCAAACTGATGAGGCACAGCAGCGTCACATTATCACAGTGCAGCTTTGCTTTCTGCAATTCTTCACCCTCGTCTTCTTTCAGTGTTTACATTTCTGTCCAGTATCACATGCTCCGTCTTCTGACAAACGCATAAACATTCAAATGTTTTTCTTTTTATGTCGCATTAGCTCCGAAGCCTTTATGTAGACAGAGACTTCTTTCATTGACTATTGTCATCTCAAGA
>CAFUXE010000786.1:196587-208088 GCA_903364295.1 Serranus cabrilla | reverse complement strand
CACAACACAGGCAGTGCAAGTTATAAACGTAAAACAATGTGTTTTTTAATTGTTGAAAGATTACGATCCCCCCTATTCCTCAAAGTGGTTTGGTCCACATGGTGTATCCAATGGGCGGGGCTACCGGCAGCTCCGTGTTACAGTCAATACAGCTAAAGTTTAAACGAGCCTCACACGATAACGAAACCACAGCAATGTGTAAAAGCTAGTAAGTCTTTTATCGCACCACTTGTTGAACAAGCTCAAGGTTGTAACATGAAAAGTGACATTTCTCGTGCTTTGTCCAAAATCAGCCTCTTTTTTTAAATTTTCAGCACGCCGGTTAAGCTAATAGCCTAGCTTATGATTGTTAAATTGGAATTGTTGCAACCTGATTGTAGAGGACGTTGTTTAATTTGCTCATCTTTTTTAAACATATATTCAATTAAAAACCACATAGACTGACTGTATATTTTAAGTTTAGACTTCTTTTTTATGTTTACTCATTAGTAGGAACAAAAAAACGTTTATTTTCCAATTCAAATAAATAGATGTTGTATCCCAATACTTAAAAAGTTAGGATGTTGTCTAAAATGTAAATAAAACAGAATTTGATCATTTGCTGATCCTTTTTGACAGTATATTTAATGTTTAGACTAAAAAACTTTTATAATTTTGCAAATAAACAGTCTGAAGTTGATGCCTTCTCCTTTTTATTTATGTTTAACCAGCGTCCCAACTTTTGTGGAATCAGCGGTTGCAAATAATTAATTCATTCACAAAAACACAACCTGCATTTCGAAGTAAAAGTGCATCATTCTTAACTGTTCAACTGGGATAAAACTCTTTGCTGTTTCCACAAGATGAACGATGGAAAAAAACATTGTTTGGAGCAATCATGAGTGCAGGTAACACATGAATAACTTCTAAAAGCATTAGCAATAACAAACAGCATGCTGATTGTTTTCTCAGCCCACAAACTAATTTTTTTTCTGAGGATGGAGCAAGAAGAAAAAAAACCAACCCTGCAGTCATTAATCAGAGAGCCTTATAAAGAGCGAGCATTAATGTGCTCTGTAAATTTCATTTACAGCTCTGACCATTAGATTATTACATACTGCTTCTTGTGTGCACAGTTGACATTTTGGTTTGAGGTTAGCACGAGACAATAATTAATGGAGCGATCAAATCAGGACTCGTAAAGATTTATCCTCTGGGAAGCTGAATGTGGTCAGCAGATTTCACGGCGGTCTACCCGACAGACATTAACGCTGACATCAAGACGTCTTTGGGCTTTTTGGTGGAAACTTTGGCCTCTTTAAGTAGTTTTACTTTATTAATAGTGATATTCTGTTGACACATTAACATTCATATTGTGTTCTGGTCAAATTTGATTATTTCAAGTTAAAATATTTCAGAAACATCTCTGCTAATCATAACATCAATCATCTCTTACTTTAATATTTGAATATATAAAACAATCTGAGTGGGTTCATTCTGCATAGCGAGTACTTTTAATTTTGATACTTTATGGAAATTTTCTGATACTTTTGTACTTTTACTTCAATATAGTTTGAATGCAGGACTTTTACTTGTAGTGGAGTAACAAACGGTGGACTTTCACCCAGAAGAACAGGTTCGTCTCCAATATGAAAACAAAAGTAAACGACTTCTTACGTAACTTTACGTAACTTTCGGTAGTCACACCAACCTTCGTAACTTCTTCACTTCCAGCATTTATGTCCATTTATTTCCTGTTTAAACTGTCTTTTATAACACCAAACCAGGAAGTTTTTTGCCCTGAACCTAGGTCAGTGATTTTGTAGCATAAATTCACAGAAACTACAGCTTTTTTGTGCTATTTGTAGAACACTCAGCCACTTTTTACAATCATCTTCTCTGTCGTTTTGGTTGGAGATCTTGTTGTTGTTCATCCCTTTTAAATCTCATCATCATCTCACTTTGTGTTTAGTCCCAATAACCAAATATTATATTCACATTTCAAAACAAAGCACTTCTGAACCTCATACAGCCTCACAGAGCTGCAATAAAGCTGTTTTATCACTTCCACAATAAAATAAAAACCATATTTACTCCAGTAAATACAGCTCGGCACGCAGAATCTGAACAATATCCCATAATAAAATGTAATTTATTGCGCCTGGTCGGCCTCATTCCTGAGAGATAAATTGGTCGACCTGCTGTTCCTCTCCCCCTCTTTCCCAGGACGAGCACTAAACAATGGCCTTCTACTTGTTCTCATTAGCAAACATTCTCCACAACCGGCTCGCCTCGTAATCAATACCTTTAATTCCCTAATGGCCCCGGCTGGTTTAACCCCGGCCGTGTTGAGAGAGAGAGAGAGAGAGAGGCTGGGAGATTAAATCTACCTGATGTCCTACCAGAGTCTCTGCTCTCTAGTTTCTGTCTGGGAGTTTCCTCACATCACTGCAGCCAGGTATTTCCCCTGAGGGCAGGTGTGGGCGGAGCTACGAGGAGGTCAGAGGTCAGGGTAAGATAACAATGAGCGAGTTCAAAGCTCCAGGTAGGGACAGGCCTGCAGCAGGTGAAAGGGGACAAATCAAACTGACAGAGTGAGATTAGCGCCTGTCAAGCACCAGATAACTGCAAAAATGTGGATTTCTGAGCAACCAATTACTGCAGTGACTAAACAGCTCTCGTCTCTGCAGTGTGTGCATGCGTAACAACTCTATTATAGGCAGAGAGTTAACTTCATCCCCATGTGGCAGGAAACAAATGGGGGACAAAAACTTCCATTCAATGCATGTGCAGGTTTTAAATTAAACCTCTCAATCTGCTCACAAAGCAGCTGCAGTGATTCTGTACATAAAATGGCATAATTCTATGAAAAATGTATAACAATTCATTTGGGGTAGGTAGGAAATATTCTCGCCTTGTAATTTTTTAATTTGCACGCCCGGAGCGGTGAGGCTGAAAAAGGTGAGTTTGGACACTGTTGCATGCACGTATTTCTCATTAACTACATGAATTAGCTCTGAATGAATTCTTTTAGGAGCCACATGATTCGATTTTTGGGGGTTTTGTTTAAAATCTTTGTTAGAGTTTGAGTTTTGCGTACCCCTCGACCGTCCTAAAAAGGTAAGGAATGGCCGAAATGAGCTCAGCTCTCAAAAATGTCCTCACTTTGAAGGTTTTCAGCCTGTCAGAAGCAGAAGGAACAAACACACACAGTAACACACACCCGTCTGCACTCAGGGATGCCTGAACCTGCCTCAGTATGCTGGTTGGGAGGGTTGGTTGTGGTGAAAGCTGGTACAAGACCACCTAGGGGAAATATTCTGCCTCTGAAAACAATGACAGAGAGCGAGATAAATACTGCAATAACAGAACCTGAAAGCATCCCTGATTCAGGCAACCACAACAGCCACGAGGCAGAGCTGTGGTGCTGCAGTCTGGGCGCAGCTTCCAGACCACATGTCCGACATGTTCGGCTTGTCTCGGCCGTGTGCTTATTTTGACTCGCACTCGGTTCTCGTCTCAGGCATTCATTCAGTTTCGACTCTTCCTGCCTGTGATAGGAGCTTTAAAAGATGCAGTTTTTCTCAACCTGATCCACAATCTCTTAAATTCTTTCATGGCACGGTGATTAAAAGAGTTACACCTGTGTGTATTTTACAATTATTGCATTATTAAATGCAACTAGCTGGTCAATTTGCAAGCTTTTTTTGTGATTTTGCTCTGGTTCTGTCTGGTCTTTCACCTCTCAGACCCATTTTTGTCTCCAGTTCCTCCATATTTGGTCTTGAAAACAGCCTGCGACCTCCAGGGCAGAAAATTGAAGCTAACTTGGATGTGCAAAAGTTCTCAACTCAGGACTGCAACTCAACAAACCCTGAAATGTTGAGTTTTAGTGGGCAGCAAGTGAATTTGAAGTTGAATTTTGAAATGTTGCATTAAAAAAATGCAAAAGAAATTTCCATCAGCTGGTTCAGAGCGAATAAACAAAGCTGCAGTAACGTACGTTGGTCAGAAGGTGGCAGTGTGATGTGTTTCTGTAGGATAATCTGTCGGTAAACAGGAGAAGAAGAAGAGAAAAAACAACAATAATAACAAAAAAGATGTCGCTAATTGGACAACTTTGGTCAGCCACACGAGAAAATGGAGAGAAATTGGATTCTTATAATTGTTCTTTCATGTCAGAGCGGAAACAGCTGATCAGTCATGAGTTAAATGTTGTGTCAGATATTCGAGAAGTCTTTTCTTTTACATAACACAACATCCAACAGCTTGAAGATGTTGCTCAATCCCATCCCAAAAGGTTAAACAACAGCAACTGGAGCACAAATATCTGGTCAGATTCATCTGACTGAGGTGTCCCACAACTTCAAAGCACCATTTAGCGGCTTCATAAATCACCCTTAATGAAGGCAATATCTCATCACTGCGTATTTACCTCAGCGCTCAGTAATAAAACCTTGGGCCAAACACACAACTACTTTGTTTTAATGTCTTCAAGGTGTGGCTGGTTAGCATGCCAGATGGATGCGGTGCCGCTGGTATTGAGACTATTCTTCCACGGTGACAGACAAGTTTAATCAGACGTTCCCTCGACTGTTCAGATAGATGGAGGCGTTCATCGGCTGTAAGTCGTACATCAAGTCTCTTTAAAGTTTAGATGCAAACGCGCTGACAGCTCCGCAACAAAGGGGACGGCTTGAAATATCACAAAGAGGCTCACAGGAATTTAGGTGTGCAGATAATGAGTCTCATTACTCAACACAGACGGCATTGTCAGCCACAATTATCAGGTGTGAAATAAGGAGATATATACTGTAAACAGACGCTCTATTAATAGAAATTATACAACTGTGGGGTAATTATTGTTTTTATCTATATTATGTCTAAATAAGGGATGAAAAAAATGTATTTTACTTAACTGAAAGTTGCAAAATTACACTGTAAAAAGTGCATTAATGTTTATCAAACTAATGTTGCAGCTGGATACCTGAACCCAAAATTATATATCATAATGTGTTGGTGGATTAATATTTATAATCTAAATCTGCAAAGTAACTCATAATTAAAGCTGTGAAATAAATGTAGTGCAGTAAAAAAAAATACAATATTTGATTATTATAACAGTAAGGTATATTTTTACTTTTTTCTTTAATGATTTCTTTTACATTTTTATATAAAATTATAAAAATATAAAAGTTTTACTGGAAATATTTAATTAAAGTACAAAAACTGTAAAGTACTTTAATACTTGATGAGTTTGTTATCGGTTAAGATGAGCATGAATTAAATCCTAACAGCAAAAACATTGCAGGTGGTTTTGAAGCACCTGCTCAGGTAAAATTAACAACAACAGAGATGTTAACAAGGTGGATAAACTTTAATCCTGTCAGGTAAAATGTAGCAGATATGGGAGTTTAAATTGATTGATCATCCACTATCAATGTTTGGTTATAATTAAAGGAACATTTCACCCTAAAATAGAAAATAAAACGAAACGTTTTTCCTTTTACCTGTGATGATATTTATTAATCTAGATAGTTTCGTCTATGTGTGTATGTGTGAGAGATATTATCAACCATAAAGGTGCAATTCTGGCCTCCTATAAGTTAATCTTTATATCCAACTGGACATTAAACTGTTTCATTCTGCCTGTGTTTGTAAAGCTCCTTGTCAGCTCAATGTGCTATAGAAATAAACTTGATTTGAATATAATGTAACTGGATTTCCACTCAGCTTGTGGTGCTCAAATGCAGCCAAAAACACATTTGAAAATCTCTTTCTCTTTCCGATAGATCCTGACTATTTTCTTTCCACATCACCAGCAGTATGACTGTGCAGCAGGAAGCGTGCATCCACTGAGCTCGCTAACGTTACAGCAGGACGCCATTAATGTTGACCATGAGTGGATGCACGCTTCTTTCTGCACGATAATACGGTTGGTGGTAGTAAAAAACGAGATAATTCCTGCATGAAACTGCTCACAACAAGAGCTGTGATCCTCTTTAGTAACCTGGTCATGATTGTTGTTGAATTACAGGTAACTACAGGTAAAAGGAAAAGTGAAAGAAATTTGGGATTTCGGGGTAAATTTCCCCTTTAACAATAACATAAATATGCAAATGTAGCATTTTCCTAAAAGGCATTAGGCCTCACAAGCGCTGCAAGTGTCTTTTCTGCAGGAAAACTCAGTGGAACAACAAGTTTTTCTTGGTGTTACAGTTCGCTGCTGAGAGACGAGCTCCCGCCGCGCTGATCAAAGCCTCTTTGTCTTGGCAAACGCTGGAGGACTTCACCCTGACAGTTTCACTCCGTGTCAATCACATTCAGCCGGGGCATTTCATGAAGCAGATGCATGTCAGCGTTAAAGAGCCACAGCAGAACAAAATGTCCCTCCAGTGGGGAAGAAGAAGCGCTCAACAGGAACTTAACATCAGCAGACGATCGCTGAGAAACCTGAGCAATAAAAGGTTTTAACCTCAATCATTGTCTTTAAAATCCCAGCAAGAAATAATGTGATATCGTTAAATGGTTATGTGAATGGATGTTTTATCACTTTTATCACATTTTAAAGGAAACTGGCCTCATCACAAGTAACCAGAAAACTCAATAAAGCTGCAGTGTGGACTGGTTTTTACCTGTTAAACCTACTTGGTTTTGTGGAAGCTGAGTCTGTATTTGTGGCACAATGACACGGCTGAAAACAATAAAGTGCTGCTGGAGTTTCTTCGAACTTACTGGTTTGACTGGAGGCTCCACTCATGAATTCCTCACAGCGCTGTCAGAAAGCATTAAGCCTTGTTTGCACTAACGCCGAGCCTTGATGTACATGAATCAGCACTGAAATAACCTCCGGTACAGAGCGAGTACGACTGGATGTCACAATGAAAGCTCAGGTTGTTCCAAATTGATTAGTTTAAGGTATAATATGCAGGATTTTCCTTAAAAACAACAACAACAACAACACACAGACTCCAACAGATCCTCTGCCTGTATTTTCTCAATTTCATTTTGATGTGTTCAGGATGTTTCTTGGCATCACCAGTTGGGCACAAAGCTATGAAAATAGCCAAGAGCGCCAAATAAAACCCTGTAAATACGGCGAGACGAAACCGAAGCTCTTTCCAAAACAGGAATAAATCTGCTTTCATTTCTGTTGCACCAGAGAAGAGGAGGAGGGGGGCAAGTTTGCATGTTGTGTTTACAAACAATAAGCCACAAATCCTGCACAGCGTGCCTTTAAATTTAGTCACAGCAAGGCTGGCATGCTGCACAGGAAGTGGACTTCAATAAATAATAACACGTGTGAAGAGGTTTTGCTTCGCTGAGCGTTTAGTGGCGCGGTAATGACAAGGCCGTGTGCACCGTGACACACCGTGGAAACGTCCAGTAGTCCGTGTGCCTCTCTGAAATGTTTAGAGAATCCCACCACATGATAACTGCTGCCACCAGGGATTACTAGGATCAACAAATGTCGTGACCCACACTGTAATCCAGCCTGTCCGACTCTGTGTTTCTGGTCTCGTGTGACCTGCCTGTCTGCGTGCACTGCAGCAGGGTGTGTCGCCCTCGCCAGGGTGGCATGACCCCAGATGACAGGGAGCCCAGCTGGATAACAGGCCGCCCGTTGGCAGCTCCAGGTGCCTCAGCGAGCGGCCACCAACTACCAACCATCAAACGTAAGCAGAGACGCAGACACAACGCAGGCACAGACCAAACAAAAGCCAGACGAAATGAAAACAAAGACCACTGTTGCCCTTTCCCTGGCGCTCCGCTGTGTTTTTCAGCCTTTCGCTGCCAGCCGCAAGACTGACAACTCTGACACTGAGAGAGCATCGGCGTTCCCGCACTTGGCAGCCGAAGCTATTGAGAACAGGCGCCGCCAGAAGGTGAGGCACCACGTGGCGATTGTGGTTTCACAATAGATGAGAGTTGGTGTCTGAGAGCTCGCTGTCATCCCTGCAGGGAGAAACCGTCTCCTCTGAGCAGGCGTGTTTTCATGATACTGGCTCACAGCAAACCTCCTCTCCTCCTCTTACATTACCGGGTTTTAAAACAGAAAGAGGAGCGTCCATGTAAGACGGCGTTTGACACGGGAGAAGCTCGCTGCTGTTAGAAATGGGCCACATGTCGCAAGGATGGGTTACTCGCTGCACAGTACTGGATTCCAGACAAAAACAAGGCTGAACCAGCACATGGCAAACCCATCTGGAACAAAAGCTGGCCTCATTTCACCCAAGATAAGGGACGGAGCCAGCGCGGGCTGCTCTCAAATCACAAAGGTTCGGGCATAGAGAAACTCAGCTAAATGGACAGTTGTTTGAAATAGGTCAGTCAAAAGTCTAATGGGACACACACAAGCTCCTATACATATAAACACGCGAGCCATTCAAACAGCAGGCTTTAGTGCAGCAGGCTGCTCAGACGGGATAAAGGGGGGAGAGCCGGAGGGGCCGGGAGGGTCTGATGGTACCTACTGCACAGAAACATCTCAGAGTCGGTCCATCACAATGTCACACACACGCTGCATGTATTAAAAATGACTCCATAAGCAGGTTACTCAGGATATGAGTTTGGGACTGAAAGTCGCACAATAACACAAAACACAATTTTGAGGCACTTAAGTGTACTTTTCTTGAGTATTTGCATTTTTTTTTAACTTTATTAACTACATTTTGAGGTAAATATTGAACTTTTTACTCCACTACATTTAGCTGCCAGCTTTAGTTACTTTTCAGGTTGAAATTTAACATGAAAAACATGATATATTAGACTTTTTAAAAAATTAAACCACATAAAAGTATATTAAATTGTTAAAATGAGACCATATTGAGAAAATTATAATGCTACTTACATAAATGTATAACTAATAGTAATAAAATAATATATTTGGAATATATAAAACAATCTGAGTGGATTCATTCTGCATATTTTTTGTACATTTTCATGCAGATACTTTTGTTCTTCAGTAAGTTTTGAATGCAGGACTTTTACTTGTAGTGGAGTAATTTCACAGTGTTTTATTAGTACTTTTACTTAATTAAAGGATCTAAATACTTTGATACTCTCTGTCCTGCTAGTAAAACGGCTGTTTTGTCAATGGAGTCTGGTGGCTTTGAAGAAAACATAGATACAGTTTTGGTTTTGTGCTGTAAAAGTGGCCTGACATCAAGTTAAAAGCCTGAAAATATCCACAATAATGCATTAATTTAAACTGATACAGATTTTTTTGATGAGGTTATCTTTTTTAAGGTGGCTGAAATGAGTTCGACTGTAACCACCATCCAACTCCACCAGACTCCTTTGACAAAAACGGTAATTTAACCTTTGCAGAACACACGGTTGAGTTTCTGTTTGTTTGTTTGTGTCTTTTGGTCTCAGAGCTGAAATTACGTGGCGTCAAAAGCAGTTCATCACTTAGGTAACGTTTGGTTAGATTAAGGAGGAATATAATATCCAGAAACCTATCAGGTCATGTGGGAAAAAAAGTGCTCAGAAGTGCTTGTAAAAGGAGCATTTTAAGGCTGAAACATGCAAACTTAAGCTACAGACTGATATAAAAACCTCACGAAAACAAAAAAGAGGTCAAAGAGTTCGCAGAGATACAAGAAAAGAAAGAAGTGTTTGTAAAAGAAACAGAACTGTAGATATTTAAAGAAAGGGACAAATGTTTAACCTCAGAAAACAACTGCAGGGCGATGACATAAGAAAGGGGAATGCTATTCATGATTGAAGAGGTAAATGAAATATTTGTTTTAGTTACAGAGAATATTTGAGTTTTATCTTTGTGTTTAGTCACCAGATTCCTTCAGTGGCTAAAAGTATGCACTAACACTTCTGACCTCATCTGCCTTGCAAAGAGAAAGACACATGGGAAATGTTGAAATAACATGAAGTTGCCTTGGAAATACGAGCGTGTGTGACAGTTACTTAAAAAAACAAAACTGTGCTCGCAGCAAATCGGTGCATCTGAACCTCCTCTGCAGGAATTCTGATCTTTGGCATCAAAATCGGTGGAGGTTGATCCACATGAGTCGGTTTTCAACAGCGGTGATTAAAAAGGTGGAGGGAATGAAAGTAATGGGATTAAAGACAGGCAGCTCTTTGTCAAAGTGTGCCAAACCGGTAGAGGAGACACACAGAAGCACCAAATCTCCCAAACTTCAAACTCACAAATCTACTCTCACACCCTGATGTGCACAAAACATATCAATATATCCACAAACGGGTGGATGCACATTATCACTCGCATAAAAAAAAACATGTCAAAACAAGCTACAAAGCCAAAGGGGAAACTTCTGAACACACATGCGAAAAAACGCACACACACACATGCGGCGTGATTGACAGCTCGCATTAAAGCGAGGCAGGCCCGGGCACGGCGGGAGGAGGGGTGACGGGAGGCAATTAGAGGCATTTTTTAGATGATAATAGCTGTGTACAAGTCATGCAGCCTGTAAAAGCTATTCATAGCAGCCAGCAGATGAGCAGAGCAGTGAAATGGCTGGTCGGTGTGCCCGTGATACGGCCCAGAGGGCAGAGAGAGAGAGAGAGAGATGAAGGAGTGGTAGACGTGTCTTACTCTGGCACGTAGGGATGTCACAGTATCTCCAGTAGATCCCGTCTTCATGATCCGCAATGTAGCACCACGGCTGGACGTCCCCGTCCGGGTTCCTGCAGACACAGAGGGAGCAGAGTTAGACCGAGTCCCACTGATCAACAAATGTCTGGATAATCCACTGATTTATTAAGTTTTTCCTGCAAAAATGGCAAAAAAAATGGCAGAAAATGCAGTTTTTTGATCCTCTCAAATGTGCAGTTTTCTTGCTTTTCTCACATCACATGAAACTGAATAATTTGGGGTTGTCTAAATAAAAATACATCTTTTTGGCTGGTTGAAAATATATTTTTACAAATTTTTTTTAAGAAAAATTGACTTTAAAGACATTAAAGTTAATTTATTGTGACATGAACTGTTATTTAAACATATTTTTGTTTCATTTCGTTAGAATTTTAAACACTTGAAGCCACAAATTTGACCTTAAAATTAACTTTAATGAGATATTATTGGCCGTTTTCTTTTTTACAGGACTGACTTTTATTTAATAATTTCTGTCTGTGAAGAATTATTCAGACAATTGTGTGAAGAAAATGCATATATGACTGTTCATTTGTGGGGGGTTTTTTCAGATTGAAAATTTATATATTTTTTTAAGGAAAATGGACTTTAGATACACTAAAGGTCATTTATTGTGACTGTTATTTAAACATATTTTTGTCTCATTTCGTTCGAATTTAAGCCACAAAATGAACTTTGACGGCTGCTTCAAACGTCCTGAAACACCTTTTTTCTTTTCACAGATTTGTCGTTATTATTTTGTTTCTTATAAAGTCATTATCTTTGTTTAAAAACCTTTTACAGCTCACAATGTGAGACCATGTGGACGCAGAGGTGTGTTGTAAAGAAACGGAAGAGAAAGATAATTGTGAAGAAGAAGAGAAGCACAAAGCCCGACTGAGAGCTG
>CAFUXE010000786.1:153668-168320 GCA_903364295.1 Serranus cabrilla | reverse complement strand
GTGTGTGTGTGTGTGTGTGTGTGTGTGGGAGGAGGAGGGGCATCCGATAGAGGATGTGAGACCTCATGGCTCGACACTTGACGTGGCCCCTTTAAAATCGAAAGCAGGACCGTTGGAGGTTTATAGAGGCTCCAGATGGAAGCAGCTGCCTCACAGTTGAACTGGAGTCAAACACTCACATGCAGCTCTGAATTATTAGCTGATGACTCGATCACTCAGGGACAGAAAATGGATAAAAAATGTCTGACATTTGTTGACATGAAGACTGTAAAGTTTTCAGAAAGGTACAATAAAGAGTTGGTCTTAACTTACAGATAATTAAAAGCTATTTTACTATAATTTTCTCTGATTTTCTGTTGCAAAAGAAAATGCGATGTTTTGTAAAATGTAAATAAAAACAGAATTCATCAGTGTCTCACAGTCAAACTATTAGTACATCTATTCAGTCACAGCAGTTTCATGGTGGGCACCAAACGTTACTCACACTAATTCAGTATCCAATCAAGTTATAACAATAAAAAAAGGGCCAGAAAAGTGTTTATGCAGACGATTTTGATGTAACAGTAAAGTCGACTTTTGATCTTTTGGATATAAAATGTCAGCATTTCGCTATTTTATCCGATTAAACATTTGTGTAAAATGTTGTCTTAACAAGTGCATGAATTCTTGAAGTGAAGTGATTCTTGAACTCTTCTTTAACTCAACATTTCGATTGGATTTTAATGGAAACGTGGCTCATGAAGTTTCCCAGTTTGAGCATTAGGTTTGTTATTTTTGTTTTGTATTCGGGTGAAAATAGGTCTAAAAGGATTTGCATTCTGATTTATTTCTTCTTTTTTCACAGTTTTTTAATCAGGGTTGTAGTTGAATCAATCAACAGATCTATAAAACTGAGTTTCTCCAGAAAGAATAATGTAATAGCACCACTTTAAATCGTGCATTTATCAGACATTAGCATGAAAAAGCACCAAAAAAAACACTAACTGACTAAAGCACAAGGACAAATTAGACGATTGATCGATCAAAAGCTGCAGAAGATCTTCTAAATGCACCTTGTGGTGGGATTTTTCTCTCAGATATTGTTTTCAAAGTCAGGAATGACCTTTGAACCTCAGCAGGCTGCAGTAATTGTAAGTTGCATGAATGGAAATACTGAAAATCCTCTGGTATCTTTTGCAGGTGAGTACACACACACACACCCACACACACATGCACAAGAGTCAGCGCGCTGTGACTTCATGTTCAGCCAAGCATGTAAAAATAACACCACCCATGTTCTGTAGACTCCAATCAATCAACCTGGAGAACACAGAAGCTGCACGACTGCTGCCAGCATCACAAACTGCAGCGCTGATCCTCCGTGTGAGCTTCTGTTCAGGAGCTGCTGCGGCGTTTCAAACCGTGATCTCACCGCCTCGCCTCCCGCACCGCGCAGCGACTCCCGTCTGCGGCCGAGCGAGATGCCTCTGACAGAGTCCAGGCCAACATCGTGCCCTGCTGGACAGCGATCAGACGGGGAGCAGGAAAAGAGAGCGCGCTGCCAGATAAAACAGAGGGCTGCCAGTTTATGCAGCAGCTTATATGCATGTCAGGCTACAAAGAAGAAATCACAACACATGCTGTCATTCACCCCCTCCATCACTCTGTGTGCAGCCTGCGACGCTCCGAGGAGGAAAGGAGAGCGTCAGCGTTGGTGAAAAGCTGAAAAGTCTCTGGAAATAATCGTGCAGATTTACCTGAGGCCAGCTAGTTTGGATAAGATACGTCCCTGCACAGCGTTCGCAAATCTTCCCAGTGTGGCCTTACAAGTTATTTCATGCATTTCCAGTTAAGTAGAGAGACTCTTGGCGAAGGCTGCAGATGAAAAGAAAGCCCACGAGGCACCTCTCGCCTCCTCCGATCAGTCCAGGATTCAGTTGGTCGAGCACGGCCTGATTCTAACCTGATGTTTTCTCCTTCCTGACAGACCTCCTCTCTCTGATCACATAATGAGAGTGCTTTCCATATTGCCAAAATGTCACAGCCTGCCCTTTTCAAGACGAGGCTCCACACAACCAAAGCTAACCGTTTGCCTTTAAAGGTAACAGAAAGAAAGTTGTTTTATGTTGCTGTTTCTCACGACTGCAGCACGATCAGCTGCTGCTGACCTTTCTGACTCATCAACCTCTGAACCCAGTCATGTTTAAATGCAAATGCAATGATAATCTTAACTTCTGATCACAAAAACCCATTTTCCCCTGATCGAAATCAGCTATTGAACCAAACTGAACCCACCTGATCCTCTCTCAGCTGTTTACCTGCAGAGCTTTAATGCACACACACACAAAAGGTGCACTCTGCTTTCTGTCTTTATCTCACAGTAAAAACACACTATGAGACTGTTTACATTTATGTTACTTGCCTAATATATGAGCACTCGTTTCATTTCAGCTCTGGAGGAAAAACAGACAGCGAAAAACAGCCCCAAAAGCAAAAAGACAACAAGAGGAACCGAGCAAAAGATGCACAGACGAGCAAAATAAAAGCTTCATGAAAGAGACGAGCAGATGGTGCACAGGGAGTTTCAAGTGCATTAAAAGACTCATTAGAGTAGGGCATCAAAAAAGTAAATATTAAAACACTAATAAACTTAAACTGCTCATTAATTGTGTTAGCATGATCAAAAACGTTGCATTGCTGAACCTTTCGAGTAGCATGACTTTAATCATCTCTGTGGTATTCAAGCAATTGCTCCTAAATATTGCTATATGCCCCTAAATATGCAAAATAAAAATAAAGTAAAAAAAAAAAAATCTCTGTAGTATTCAAGCAATTGCTCCACGTTTCGGGAAATACATTTATTTGCATCCTGGTGAGATTTAGATGAGAAGATTGACTCTTTTCTCTCTTCCTTGAGCTTGCAGCTGGTTAGCGTAGCTTAGCTTAGCTTAGCTTAGCTTAGCTTAGCTTAGCACAAAGACTGGAACCAGAGGTGCACGGTAACTAAATCTGTCTCCCAGCAGCTCCAAAGCTCACGACGTTAGATACCAAAAGTGTAAAAATATAAGGAGGTATTTATGTGCTTGACAACTTCTTGGCCTGGAAGTCGCTGTTTTACACTTCAGGTTTGTACAGATTAAGCTAATGCAATACGACATGTTAATTATTGAGCTGTAAAGGTGCAGGTAGGTGGATTCTGTTACCTGGGGCAGAGCCAGGCTAGCTGTTTCACCTTGTCTGCTGTCTTTGTGCTGAGGGGAGCGAACCAGCTGCTGGCTGTAGATTAATATTTAACCCTCTGAAGCCCGAGCAGGCTGAGGGCGTCAGGTGCTCCCGTCATGTTCGCTTTTTTGGTTTTCACTGCAGTATAAAAGTCCTGCAGCTCTGTGGAGTCAGCACCATCACGGCTGGAAGAGGGAACGACTCGAAAATGTCCTTTATGTCGTATAAAATGGATATAATGACATAAATCAGAGGAAAAATGTGCAATTTCTTTATTTATTTTACTATATTAAACTAGATTAAACTATTTTTACAGCTTCAACTTCTAACCTCTCTTGTCCTCTCCTCTCTGCTCTGTGTAAACAACCTGCAGATCAGTCAAAGTTTCACTGATTTTACAGAATCTAGTTAGAGAGACAAGAGACATGCAGAATAAAGTGTTTTTTGATTAAATATGACCATTTTGAGCCTCGATTTGGTTACTTTTCTGGAGAAAAGCATCACAAATTTGAAAATCTGACATTAATTTCTGTTTTCACAGTTTCTGGCTCTGATAAATGACATCATTTTGGTAATATCTTAAAAAAGAAAATGTAGAAGAAATGTGGAATTCCTTTGCTTGTTTATTTTACTATAAATTAGAAAGGAGTTTTTATATACAACATGTTTCTAAGGGCCGACACATGCATTATCAAACTATATTAAACTATTTACATTTTTACAGCTTCTAACCTCTCCTGTCCTCTCCTCTCTGCTCTGTGTAAACAACCTGCAGTTCAGTTGAACTTCACTGATTTTACAGAATCTAGTTTGGGAAAAAGCTGATTTTTATTAAACATGACCATTTTTAGCCTCGATTTGGTTACTTTTCCGGAGAAAAGCATCACAAATTTGAAAATCTGACATTAATTTCTGTTTTCACAGTTTCTGGCTCTGATAAATGACATAATTTTGGTAATATTTGAAAAAGAAAATGTGGAATTTCTTTGATTTTACTATAAATTGGAAAGGAGTCGTTATATACAACATGTTTCTAAGGGCCAACACATGCATTATCAAACTATATTAAACTATTTACATTTTTACAGCTTCTAACCTCTCCTGTCCTCTCCTCTCTGCTCTGTGTAAACAACCTGCAGTTCAGTTGAAGTTTCACTGATTTTACATAATCTAGTTTTGGAAAAAGCTGATTTTTATTAAACATGACCATTTGTAGCCTCGATTTGGTAACTTTTCCTGAGAAAAGCCATCACACATGTGGAAATCTGACATTAATTTCTGTTTTCACAGTTTCTGGCTCTGATAAATGACATCATTTTGGCAATATTTTAAAAAGAAAATGTGGAATTTCTTTGATTGTTTATTTTACTATAAATTGGAAATTAGTCTTTATATACAGCATTTTTCTAAGGGCCAACATATGCATTATCAAACTATATTAAACTATTTACATTTTTACAGCTTCAACTTCTAATCTCTCTTGTCCTCTCCTCTCTGCTCTGTGTAAACAACCTGCAGTTCAGTCGAACTTCACTGATTTTACAGAATCTAGTTTGGGAAAAAGCTGATTTTTATTAAATATGACCATTTTTAGCCTTGATTTGGTAACTTTTCCTGAGAAAAGACATCACACATGTGGGAATCTGACATTAATTTCTGTTTTCACAGTTTCTGGCTCTGATAAATGACATAATTTTGGCATTATTTAAAAAAGAAAACATGCCTTTCAGTCCTGTCGACAGGCTTTAGAGGGAAACAGACAAACATGAGAGAGGTATTGATCTTCTAATCCAACTCTCTGCAAGGACGCCAATAAGCTTATTTCCCAAAATGTCAAACTATACCTTTAATCATGGCGGATCCCAGGTGTGGAGGACAGATTGCAGGTTATCCCTACATGCACTAAGAGGGAAACTGAGTGATGCATCATGTAAACCAAAAGTCTCACCACCACTTGCTCCTCTGGCTCACACTGTGAACCGGTCACAGATAACAGGAACATGAAGAGCGAAATAACTCCCCGTTGATTAACCAGCTCAAGCTTGTTCACGACAACAACACCATCAGCTGCATCATTACCGGCTTACAGAGCAACTCAATTACGCCTCGTCCTGACAGCTCTGACAGGGTTCAGCTTCCACTTGTGTGTGTGTGTTTGTGTGAAGGGCCCAAGCAGCTGCCAAGTGAGCAGCGGCGGGCCGACGCAGCGTGTGGGCGTCTCTTCATAAAGCCTGCGAGTTCAGGTGGAAGAGAAAGTGTATACATTAAAGATAAGAGTCTGTGACGCTGATACTGGGAGCAGGAAGTGTGTGTTATTATACAGCAGGTTGCATAAAGGCACTTAGCTGCAAAAACACACGTCTTCTCTAACCCTTAGCTGCATTTCCCCTCTTTTCTTGTTTGTTATTATCCCTCAGTGCAACATGAAAACACTCTTTTCTTGTTAATACACGATGTGATGCTGCAGTGTAACATCACTGTTTCAGACTCCAGTCACAAAAGCATCAGCAGCTGCTGTTCTGCAGAGCATTCATAAGCTGCTGCATGAGCCAGCTTTGGCATTTAAAGGCAAATTTCACTGTTTTTAAGAGTTAAAATGTGCACATTTGCTTCGTAATAACCTCACATGCATGCACAGGATTCTTCTACTTTCTTAAAATGTATCGTGACGATGCAAAACCACAATAACAACACGAGGTGAGTGAGTTCAGTTCGATCCATATTCTGCTTGTTTCACTGTGTCCACTTCCCCTCAGCCTGCCTCCCATATTTCCCCTGAGGCTCCTACATTTCCCAGAATGCCTTTCACCAATCTCCAGAGCTTGAACATTTTGCATCAACCATGAAGTTAAAACCTCGTCTGATTTGATTTCTTTTGCACAAAACTGGAAAATAAAAGCAGTTAAAGCCAATATGAGATTTTCAGACCGATACTGATTCTCGAGGGGAAATATTTACGGATTAACAATGAGTTCATTTTGGGGCTGAAATTAATCTTTTTTTAAGTGGATTTTGCTCCGATATGACTCTGCAAAGCTACTTAGAAAGCTGCTTTATTAAACAAATAACTTAATTAAAGAATATTTAACATTTTATTCATATAATGTATTGCATTTATTGACCAATTCTAGAAATTATCATTCAGAAAATAAATAATAAAAATTAAAAAAAATTGCAAAATAAACATCAGTGCTGCATGTTCAGTGTGAGTCAATTGTTGACCATTTTAATAAATAATAAATTAGATTAAAAAATTAAAATTAAAATGGCTTAAAAGTACTATTTATAGTATCAGTCAATTGCTGAAAACTTAAATAGAACAAATAAAAAATAAAATAAAAATATGTACTGCTCATTCAGTGTCAGTCAGTTGCTAACTATTTAAATAAATAAATAATAAATAAAAAGCTAAATAAATATCAGTCAATAGTATCAGTCAATTGCTGACATTTAAATAAATAATAATAAATAACTAAAATAAATAACAATACTGAATGTTCAGTATCAGTTGCTGACCATCTAAATAAAAAAAAAAAGTTTAAAAAAATAGATTAAAAAATCATCAGTACTTCATGTTCAGAGTCAATTATTATTTTATCTATTTAAAAAATAAACAAAAAATTAAGAAATAAAATAAAAAGGCAAAAAACACAAGTTCTTTATATCCAGTATCAGTAAATTGCTGCTCAAACATCATTTTCTGCTTTATAAATTGAGTAAAAAAACAAAGTCACAGTATCAGCTGATAATATCAGTCAAACAACATATCAGTCAGGCTCCAGTTTCCTCTCACACTTCACATATAAGACAGAAGAGATCAGAGCAGAAGGGTTTCCGTGTTTTCAAACATATTAGGGGAAAAACTGAGCGAAGAGCTTCAAACAGTCTTTGCATTTACAACAAGACACCAACAGCCTGCAGAGGCATGAAATCATTGTTTTACTGTACAGTAAATACGGCACAGCTGACTTAAACTAAACATAAACTCGGCCTTTTTTTTTCCCTCCCCAGTGTTATGAGGGGGAATACCATCGCTTTAAATACTTTGTTAATACATAGGTACACATGGGAGTACTTACGCACTGGCCCAGATGGTGGACCCTCTAATTTGAAATCCAAGGGTATAATTAAGAGACAAAAAAATTAAAAAGGAAAGCATGAGGATTTGCTGCTTCGACATGAAACGCGGCGCAAATTACAGCGAGGAGAAGCTCGGTTTGTGTGGTCACCGTTATTAGATATTCACGTTGAGACGAAACATTGGGAAGTTTGAAGTGCTGCAGATAAAACGCTGCACGATCGGAGCTGGTAAAGGGATGATATCAGAGGACTGAGAGGGGGGATTTTTATATCTAGAAAAGACACAGTAGGAAGTAATACAGCGCGATGAAAACATCCTAAATATCTCCTGCTGTAAGTGAGATTGATCTGCTGAAAGCAGCTCGTGCAGGTAAAACACAGGAGCACGAGAGGTGCAGGATGAGTGCGTAAAAAGCTTTGGGTTTGGGTTACAGCCCGTCCTCTCCCCGGGTAAACCCAGCGCACAACAACACCACATCGGCTCCAGATGATCTCCAAAAAAGCCTTTTCCACACTCACACGAACCCTTTATTCTGTCACGGAGACACTTCAGGACTACATGTGTGAAACTCCACACTGGTCACATGAAATCTCCCTCTTCAAACTACACAACATAACAACAAAAACATGTGTTTTTTTTTTCGGTCTCTGCAAACGCCAGAAACAGCGTCGTGTAGTGGGATTTGGACCAAGCAAGAACTATGAATGAAGTTACTGCGACTTCAATCCGTGACATAACAGATACAAAATATCATGATAACATTAAAATAAACGCGCTTTCTGGTGTGTGTTTGTGTGTGTGTGGAGGGGATAACAGCGTGCGTAAAAAGAGCAACTTTGGAGACGCTTCCGACACCGCAGATATTTATCGGAATGCATCCTCAGAAAAAGGAGTGAGAAAGGCGAGGAGAAAAGTTTGACTCACCGGTGTCGAAAACACTTAAAGCAGCAGAAGAAATAACCCCAGCCAGCAGGAGAGCAGAGGTGGCTGTCCAGGAATCCATCGTGAGGGTACAGAGCGGCTCTCAGGTGAAGAGCAGCCGGACGGACGGATGCGCAGACCGGCGAGCTGCTGGACGGACTGACTGTCTGTCTGACTGTCTGACTGACTGACTGGCTGTCTGTCCGGGTCTGTGCAGGAGTCGCTCTCTGGCCGGCGTTAAAAGTCCCTGAACTTCAAGGCAGGTCCTACAGCTCCTACTACACTGACACCACAAAGACGGGAACAGATAGTAGAAAGCAGGGATCCGATTTCCAACCCATGTGACAGGAAATAGGGGCAATAGATTCAACCTGCAGCGCTGGAGAAGCAGCAGAGAGAAAAGAGGAGGAGGAGGAGGAGGAGGAGGAGGAGGAGGAAGGAGGACTCAGTGGTGCAATGAACAGCAGGTTAGGAAAGTGACTTAAATGCTGGATTTAAAGCTTATTCATCCAGTTATAACCTGATAATGTGTCTAATATTACAGCAAAACAAGCAGGAATATCACTGAAATAAATAATAATAAAAACTGAAATAAATATCCAAATAAATATCAGTTCAGTGTCAAACTTGCTGATCATTCAAATAAAATAAAAATAAAAAATAGAGAAAAATAAATAGATTAAATAAATATCAGTACTACATGTCCAATTGCTGTTGATTTGAATAATAATAAATAAATAGCTTAAAAAAATATTAGTACTCTTTATTCAATATCTAATTGTTGACCATTCAAATACAAAAATATAAAATTATAAATTATAAAATATTTTTTAAAATGAATAAAAATGTATAAATACAATTAAATAATAATAAAAAAAACATTGAATAAATAGCTGAAAATAATGTCAGTACTCTATATTCAGTATCAGTATATTGCTGCGCATATGTATAATTATTTAAATAAAAAATAAAATAATTTGCTTAAATAAACAGCAGTACTTTACAAATGCTGACTATTTAAATAAAAATTTATTAATTATTTATTAAAAAAAATAGATAAAAAAAAACACCAGTACTGCAGACTCAATCAACTGCCAGTGATTTAAATAATAATAAATAAACAAACAAAAAATATCACTATTCTATATTCAGCATCATTTACCATTAATACAATTAATTAAATAAAAAATAAAATAAATAGCTAAAAAAAAAAACAGGTGTACTTGATGTTCAGTGTGAATCTTTTCCTGACCATTTAAACAAATAAAAAAAAGAAATAAACAAAAGGATTTAAAGCATCTTCGTCCAGTTATAACCTCATAATATATCTATTATTACAGCAAAAAAAAGCAGGAATATCATCCAAAAAACTATTCCAGATGGTATGATAATAAACTTTAAGCACCATATGGTCATTATGTGTTTATATCCACGTCCCTGCAGTCATATTTAAGGCTAAAAGTGATGCTACAGGTGATCAGAGCGACGATCACGTGTGACAGTTCACTGTAAACATGCAACACAGAACCAGAGAAAAGATATTTTACAGGGAACATCGTCTTGGTTTTTTATGTCGGGGTTTAAATCTAATTGGGGGTCCATTACATTTGGAAACCCCTTGGCTACGACATACTCGATACTAAACCGCACACACAGGCAGGTCAATACATCATTTTAATAGCTACATTATGGGAGAGAGAGGGGAGAGGGAGGGAGGGAGGGAGGGAGAGGGGGATGCACAGTGGTTACAGGAGGAACTGCAGCCCCACGAGATGAATTAATATGTGGAAAAGTTACTTTAGTTCAATTTATGTTCCTGCAGATGCTTCCTAAAGTCCTTGTGCATGATTTAGGGAATAAAAGACGTCTTTCTTGGTGTGATTTTCAGTTTTTTTGTTCACTTTTAGATCATTTTTAACGACAGAAATGGGAGGAATGTAAAGAAATATGTTCCAGGCTTTTATTTTGTTAGGTTCAAATGAAAGGAAACTGAATAGACCTGAAAACTTTCCTTTCACACGTGTCCATTAAAGGTCCCATATTATGAAAAACGTGTTTTTTTTCTGGCCTTTACATATATTCTTTAGTCATAACCAAACCTGAGAGGATGGAAAAACTGAAGCCTCTGCATTGTTGAGCGTTATTGGCATCTTCTTTTTCTCTTTTTATCCTCCTAAACTGCTGAAATTGAGAGAGCACAAACAGGCTGAATATTTATTTTTTTATTTTTTAGAAAATAGGTTCATATCTTTGATATAGAGACACATTGGACATGTTTAAAAAAAGGTTAAACTTGCATAATATGGGTCGTTTAAAGCTTTAGTTATCTGACTCACTGTACAGAAACAGGTGTACTCTGTGAGTGTGTGTGTGTGTGTGTGTGTGTCACCTCTTTGCCGTCTTCAGTGTGAAACAGCACCCTCGTGTGTCTGACTGCAGCACCGTGCAGGCGAGTCCAAGCCGAAGGCGGCCAGTTCGCCCTAAAAATAGAAGATTTCAGCATGAGCTCATCACTGTGTGAGGAAAAAAAAGAAAAAAGAAAAGGCTCAACATTTATTTTGCCAAAACCGACGGGTTGAGATGGGGCGCACTGGGAAAGTAATCTAGCATGACGTGTGCCCTTTGGAGAAATGTGACTGTGTGGCCGAGAGACACCGGCTGGTAAAAACTGCACTTAGATTTCAGAGAAAAACTGAAACTGTTTGAGGGAAAGAGAAGCAATATAACTTAATCACACTGACAGTTTACTGTGGACAAGACTGGACTAAACTATAGATAGCTTATTTACTCTCTACAGTAACTCTCTGGCTTTAAATACATGGAAATAACTAAGTATATTTACCCTTTAGAACAAGTTTGAGGTGCTTTACTTGAGTATTTAAGTTTTCTCCAATATATTTTGACTAAAGTTTTAATATTAAAATATATATTAGAATGTTGTAAACACAAATTAACCTTCTTTGTACATGAATAATTAGTAAAATCAATTGTTTTTCAGTCCACTAGAAGGTGATTTAATTTCAGGTAAATAATTAAAATTAAATCAAAATAAAATAATTATTAAGCACAGTTTAAAATACCTGTACAGTCGGCCAAGTTTGCAACATTTATGAACATTTTTTTCTTGAATTGTTGAGAAAATTGAAGTAAAATGAACAGACGGACTAAAAACTTGTGAAACAAAAGAGATGTTGACAAAGTAAAATAATAATAATAATAATAAAAATAATAATAATAATTATAATAAAACAATAATAACAACAATAATTATAATAAATACATACATACATAAATACATAAATATGCAAATAAATAAATAAATAAATAAATAAATAAATAGATAAATAGATAAATAAATAAATAAATATATAAATAAATAAATAAATAAATAAATAAATATATTCTGGTTTATCGGAAAGCACAAAACATTTGTTGATGACGATGATGATTTAGGTAAAAAAAAAACATAATTTTTGTAAAAAAAAAATAGCCCATTATTTTAGGAAGATCACAATTTGGAAAAAAAGTCAAAAATCACAAAATGTTGCAATATTTATTATCGCAGCATTCAGCATATCGCAAAAAGTAAAAAAACAAGTGAACATCTGTGTGATAATGTGTGTTTAATGTTATTTAGCGACATGTTTTGAGTAAAAAGCAGCAAACTGAGTATTAATCTTCCCTGTTATCAGTCTGTGATGCTGTGCAGTTGTGATAGCAAGACTTCCTTTGTCTCCTTTGTGTGTGTGTGTGTGTGTGTGTGTGTGTGTGTGTGTGAGATCACATGTTGGGCTTGTCTGCACACGCTGCCTGGCCACATTCCTTGTGGTCTGCTGGAGTTACTGTAATTCTCTTCTGTTCTTCTTTTTGTTCTCTCCAGATAAATCTCCATGCGCCGCATTCACACTTCATTCTTCTGGCATTTCTCCTTTCTGACAGCTTTTCCTGCGCTTGAGAACATCAGATAACGAGTATCCGATAGTTCCTCGCTGTTTCCAGCTGCAGCGAGCGTCCTGCCTGCTGAGTTATGCAAGACGGAGGCTGGAGGTCACAGCCAGAATAATCCACTGAGATGTATTAGAAAGTGCTCTGGCGTCCCTGACCTGCCTGCCAATGGGAAGTTATGCAGAGCTGAATTAGAAGTTGGCTCAGACGCTTTGAATTCACAAATTCAGGAGCCAAGACTGTGTCACGTCCTTGTTTTCTCCTGAGTAAACATGAGCGCCTGGCCCTGAATTTTAATGGCTCATTTCTCTCCTTTGTGGTCAAAACTGTGTCTCCTTCTCAAGTATACTTTGCATTTTCTGCGTCCCGGCACCCAAAGAGACTTTGGTTGCATTGTACCTGCAGCTTCTCCGACGTGATATTTGATTTCATGTGAGCGACAGGCGCAGAATTACAGAGCAGGTTTACTCAGATTACAGGAAAAACAAAAACAAACATGTCAAAAACAAACATATGTCCTCACTTTTCCTTTAGTGTTAGCAAAGCATGCAGCTTTTTTCAGTCTCTGATATCTCAGCCGCTACTTCAGTCTAATGCAAAAGTTCTCGCAGCATTAAAAGTGACATTTAAAAACTCGACAGCAGCGTTCGCAGACGTCACAGTGAGGACGGCAAACTGCAGCTTTTGTGATAATGAATTAACTGTTAACTAGCTCTGCTGCTTTTCTTTCTGAGAATACATTTGGGTTTTTAAACAAAACAACCACTGGGAATAAGTTTGGGCTCTAGGAAGTTGCCATTTTCTCTACTTTTTGAGATTTTATAGATGAAACTTGAGTCATTATTTGGGAATACAATGAGCAGAATGATCACTGATGAAAATGTTGCAGCTCTAGTTAGTTGTAGTTCCAATGAAAACTAATCACATGTGGATTTTCCAGAGAAACTTTTTAACTGCAACGTTAGAAAGGCAGCAGAAAGCTCAAATATATGTGTTAAAACCTAAACACATAAACAAAACTACATAACAAAATGTGATCTTTGCTAAATTTGCATAACCGTTTTTTTAAAACTAGTGTCTTCTTGTTTCTGGTTGGTTGATTTGGTACAAAAACTTTTGACATTTTGGAGATTTTTCTGCAAAAATATGGTGAGCTCATCTGTTCTGGAATCTGCTGAGAAATTGTCAATATAAATATGGAAACCATCCGTCGTCTGGATGCTCTATGTCTGTAGTTTGTGGCTGTAAAGTTTCATGAGGCTGTGATTAACCAGGAGGTGACTCTCACTATAATATGATTACAAGGTTTAACTTGACCAACAATGACATAATACAGAATCTACAAGAGTCTCAGTTTTCCAGTGATACCCAATTTATGCAATTCCACTTTTTAGGGCCACGAGTATGCAAAAATATTAGAAAACTGCATGTGAATATGTAATAAAGTGTCTGTACAGGGGAGGCAATAAAACCCATTTTCATTCCCAAGGTCAGAGGTCAAGTGACCATCTAGAACGCTGAAATTTATCATGACTCTGGAGCTAAATTTAGCCCTGCTCCCAACCTTACAGGGGATCTGGAAACTTTAATATATGTCTTTTATAACAGAAGTCACTGAATGTAATGAATAAATAGGCCAAACAAACGAGAAACACTCTACAAATAATTATATTTACTCTTAATATAACTGTTGAATATTAAGATAAGGAATGTTTCTAACAGAAGATAAACTGATTATTCATTATTAGTAAAAAGAAGGAATATATATTCATAAGCTGTGTGTTTTATTTTCTGATAGTTGCCATCATAGGTACACGTAAAACTTGCAACAGGGGAGTCCTTGGCAGGGTAAAGTTTGTGAACCTCTGGACTGTGATTTGATACCAGTAAGTTCACTGGTGTGGCGTTAAAACCCAGAACTCTACAGCTAAAGAAAACCATGTTGTCCACGATCTGGGGGATCACAGAGCCCCTGAACCAGCATCTCCCCCTGATGAAAAGACCGCTCTGTCTTTTTTTTTTCCTCGTCTGTTTTTGGCAGCAGTGTGACAAGAAGAAGGAAACTGATTTTGTCTTTGACATCATTGTGAGTCACTGTTCACTGTCGGGATCATTCTCCTCAGTGCCAAAATCATCCCTGCCGCCGCTCGGCTCGTTACATTAATTAAAAACAAAACACGCTGGCACACACGTTGACGCACGGCTTGGTGCGTCTCCTCCTATGGGGGACACAGTGAGTCAATGCGATTACTCAACCCGAGCATCTGGCTGTTGTCTGAAGTCTGAGCGACCCGGCCAACAGCCCCCACGCGGCCACATCACCGTCTATATGATCCACATCATTAGTGGTTGCACACACAACACAACTCACATTATGGTGTCACTCTCTGACCCCAGCAAAGCTTGTTGAAGTGGGCTCCCCTTGACAAATGACTGCCTCTGGCCCTATCTGTGCAAGTAACAACCCCCCAACCACCATCTCACACACACACACACACACCTGT
>CAFUXE010000786.1:143427-153638 GCA_903364295.1 Serranus cabrilla | reverse complement strand
AAAAGCCGACGTTAACATCCAGCCACCTGCACGTAACAACCGCTGCAGCACCGCAGCCTCCCTGACACACACAGCAGTCATCCATCTTGCTCGGCCTCCCGGGTCTCTAATTAGGCTTCGGTGGGTGACACCCTCTGGAATGTTTATTGTACCATTGCTGAGCCTTTATCTCCTTTACAAGAGAGACGAAAAGAGAAGAAGGAACAGCAGAAAACAGGCAGAAAGGACGGGAGGAGTTTCTGTACACACACAGGACTAAATGACTGCAAATAGGTTCTTTAAAGTTTATTATAACTTTGGTTTCAGTGTCATATTTTGTATTTCTTTCGCAGAGATTTGGGAAAATAGATAGTAAAGAAACCAACAAACAATAATAAGCCTTCAGTCACCTGATTTGACTGTTATCGGATGATTTAATGGGCGAGTAGCTGCTGCACCTGCTGGTAGGCAAGCAGGTTGTTATCAGCACATTAACGTGTCGTTTGGCTTCACCCTCCACCAGCCGCAGTAATTATGAGCGACACCGAGGTGGAGGTGACTTTACAGGGAGCGTGAAAGTGCTGAGGAAGCATAAAAAGTTGCTGTTAGGGCCGGTGGGAGCGGAGGAGGACGGGACAAACAAAGCAGGACTTTCACCTGAGAGGTCAGAGTTCAAGAAACGTCAGTTAACGTCACGGTTTTACGTCGCCTACATAACAAAGTCACTTCTGGTGCTCACGTCTTCCTTGTAACACTTTTAACTTCTGGCATTTACATGCATTTATTTTGCTTTTTAAATATCTTTTATAACGTCTAAGCAGGATGTTTTTCTGTCCCTAACTTGAGGAGAACTGGTTTTGTGGTATAGTTATCATCAAATGGGCTGAAAGTTCATGTACAACACTTGAGATTTAATCATTAAACAGGAGAGTTCTGTGTTTGTGTGAGATCTGAACTTCTTCCGAGCCAACGTCGTGTTTTAGCTAACGTAGCATTAATGCTCTAAGACAGTAATGAGAGAAACTACTGACTTATATTCCTCCAATTTCCAGTTTCGTATTAACGTTGGATTGGCATGATAAACCTTTGGACACATATAATGTATCCATTACAATAGAGAATACTTAATTTCAGCCAATAACACTGTGTGGGGCTCAGTCTGAACCTTTTATCATATCACACTTAACTTCTTTTTTTTTGCATGTGATAAAATCTCAACATTATGCAGCCGATTCCTGTTTGCTTCTGTTTTTCCTTTGTTGACAACAGACAGTTTAATTGGTAAGTTTGCTGACTTTGTTTGTGCAAAAAATGTCAAACTGCTCGTCTTTCTTGTCCTGTCAGATTTCTTTCTATATGTTAAGGTGCTCCGCAATATTTTAACTTATGGCGAGTAAAAATACTGAAGGAATGACGTCCAGACTCATGAAAATATGACCTAAACTTTAATACATTCAGTGTTCTTTAAACTGGCACATATGAGCCAGCAAAATGAGTAATAAAGAAAGATAATAATCACGTTATTTAGAATAAAGAAGGCAGCATGCTTGGGTTGATGTAATCTCTTTGGTTGTCTGTTCAGTTTGAACAGGAAGAAGAGGCGTAGAAGAAGAAAACGGCTGGTAGGGCATCGACCCAGTAACCATCTTTTAACCACCGCGGCTGCCAGCGATACATGTTTTTTTGCGCCTCGTCCACCGACCTCAGAAGGGCAAAAATACCAAAAGCCTCAAAAATTCAAGAACCGAACCAAAATCCAAACCTCGGCCCTCGTAAACCGGAGCATAAGTGATCATTCCATTTTGGGGAAATCCTATAAAAGTGACTGATTTATTGGTCGATGTAGTAAAATGGATTTGAAACAGGGTGGCAGCAGCAGCAGCAGCAGCAGGGCTGAAGAAAACATGTAGAGAGATTACAGTGAAAAATGATAAAGATGCAAAAACGACTCCAGAGGTCATTTGTACAGTTTATTACGACATTTATTTATTTACACAGTGACCACTGGTGGCTTTAATAAGTATAATAGGGCAAAGAAAAGGTGACGTTACATGGTATAAAGAGCGATAAAGTCCAGGTAAGGAAGTGATGATATCACCACGTTTCATTATCTAACAAAGATACTTATTGTCACCCAAACCGACCTTTTTCAAAACTTAAACAAGTAGTTTTGTTTCCTAAACTTAACGCAACCGTCTGACAACGTTTAGGCAACGGCATGAAATTTAGGAAATACTCCCGAGGGTCGTATGAAAGCAGTTTAGTTTAGTAAAAGGAGGAAAATGGACAATGTAGTAGTGCAGTGACAGATTTGTTTACTTTTACTTGTGTGTTTAATCTGCAACAATAAGAAAAACAAGAAAAACGATTTTGATTTGATCAATTTTTTTGTTTTTTTGATCATATGTGTGCTGTACCTTGTATTCAAGGGTTGAAGGAGTTTTGGATTAAGTGGTTTTCATTCAATCAATAAGATTTTATTGTGAATTGAAGTCCCGATTGTGCATTCCTCTCAAGCTTTCATCAAAAAAATCACTTTTCTGGGAAAAAGTCGTCGTCATTGTTACTGAAAATCCCTCCTTCGCTGACTGGAAAACTGAATAACTTTTCCTTCTAATGTAACAAGAACTTTACGGTTATGTTTTCTGATTCACTCTTAACTGCCAACAGAGATAAGGACATCATGGCTGACACCGTCAGCACCATTACTCTTCCAAGTCAGACATATCTTCACATGAACTCATCACAGAGCAGGAAAAGAGCCAGACGAATGCTGGCCGCCATGGAACAATGTCCCCACCCAGAGCGGGAGACGGATCTCTGCTGTGGGCCGACAGTGACAGCACGTTTGACTCACTGAGAGAAAGCAGCTTCAGCACTATTTGGTATCTCCTCGGAGAACCGTATGGACGATGGCACCAAAGCTCACATGAGGCCTTTAAACAACAACATGTTTTCTTCAGTCGGCTCTGGAAAATTCTGGTAAAAACCTTGTTTGGCTGAAACAGACAAATCAAGTTTTCTTTACATTTGAACGTGGTTTTCTTTGGAGAGTAGAAAGTGGTCGTCATACTGAATAAACTTCAATCCAAATGCTCTTTTTGTGCACAAACAGCTCCAGGGGGTTGAAGCTTTGTGGGGCATATTGAGGCCAGACTTGTTTTTACACTGTACCTCTTTTTTTTTTTCTCCCCCACGACAAACGCGACAACATTGCAAACATCCGTCTTTCCCGTTTCATCCATTGAGGGAATGTGAGAACCACAAGCCGCCATATGCAAAGTGTAAACTGCTGATGAGAAACACACTCGCAGAGTTCGGTACGGCGACATTGTTTACAAGAGACGAACAGAAACAAGATGAAAAGCGTCTTGACGTCATGTTTAATTTCAGCAGCTAAACATTTTGCGGCCAAGTGAAAACAGAAAAGCGGCTCCGGAGTGTCACATGACACAATCCACGGACGGAGCTTCAAGGCCGCAGAATGCAGAAACGAATGTATGTTTGCAGGTTTATGGTTTCAGGCTGTAAACAAGGCGATTCCCCTGCACAGTCGCTGCTGATGCACCGTGTTGTGCTGATGTTTGGCAGCTCTCCCTCCACGTCTACGTCCCAATTATGGAGTAAAACTAGTCGGGGGAAACGGCGTCCTCCGTGCAATCTTCTACCGCTCGATTGGGAAAGCATGACAAATCCTGCACATCATACTGAAACTGAAGGAGCAAGTTGGAAGATTTCACTTTGCATCCGGAGGATTACAGTCAGACTCCACGCAGGAGCCGCAGCAGGAGATTACAGGCTGCGTTTGAAATGCATAAATTAGAATTTGTTACTTTTGGAGTCGGTGAACTTCAGGAAAGTTGTGCGCCTTCAAAGAGAATCGATTAAGGTAAATCAGATGAAGGGGCTTTAATTACAAATGTATTTCTAAAGCACATTTGAAAAACAGCTCACACTGACCAAAGTGCTGCACAAAGTGTATAAAAATCACAAATCAGAGGGTGAAAACACAGGAAATTCACAGTGAGTTTTTAGAATTATTTTAAAAGTCGCCTGACAGTATGAAAAAAAACATGTTTTTTCATAATCAGATCATGTTGATCTCTTCAGATTCAGCTTCAGTCAACAGAAAAATGCAGTATTGACCCCACGAGGAGATCAATTAACATCCACCACTGATTATGTTTAATACTTTTTAAAGATTGAACTCCTTAAAACTTAAAATCTGACGTTCAGTGTGAGCAAACAAAATGCATTCAAACTCCTGCAGACTGAACGTTTGTGTGGCATCTTTGCGCCGTTGAAACCAGCGACGGTTCAACAGTTCACCAACAAAGTGAAACTCTTCCCTTCCACATTAATATGAATAACAAGAAATTAACCTGATGATGCTGCTGCTGCTGCTGCTGCGTCTCCTCAATTAACTCGGGGCAGAGCGGGGACGGGGACATGAATACTTATGAGATCTTCAACCTTGTGGGATCAGACGTGCTGAGGAGGAGACAACAAATGATGAATCACAGAGCTGCAAATTCTGAAAAAGCCCGAGAGAGAAAAAATAAAGGACCTTCAATGCTCCTGTGATAGGAATCGCACCTTCACGAGCAGGTATATGCACAGACACAGATACAGCAAGCAAGTGTGTCTAGACGGTAAACAATACCTGGAATGTGGGCTAACTAGACACAGCAAATATCTACATAAACAACTGAGCTTCTCATGTTAAAATCAATGGGATCTGAGCAGATTTAATGATGGTGAACACACAGCGCCTGCTGCAATCACTGAATATTAAAACGTTCCTAATCAAGGCACTAATGTCAGCACATTTAAAAGATAACACGGAGGCAAGTCCACGCTCGCACCCGCTGATCTGAAAGGTGCACTACAGACGGCTAACACCCACACACACACACACACACACACACAAATCCTTAGATGAAACTCCACGTACACAGAGCAAAAGATTTAATTCCTCCTTTATCATATCTGTGCATCGCTGCACGATAAGGAGGAAGAACAAGGGGGAAAACACAAGCGGAGCGTGGAGGAAAATGTGCCGTTTGAAGTGGCCTTTCTTCTAGGGAGCAGCTTTGGCGTAACGCGGCTGTAAGCAGATCATTAAGCGTAATAGTTGGGGAGGATTGCTGAGCTTTATCTCTGATGGCAAGAACAAAGTTGCTCCTGATCTGGGGGGATTCTGGAGCGGGATTTGATGGGAATTCCCATGCCTGCTGGGACAGTTTGCCTGTGCTAATAGACAGGTGCTTTCATAAATCTACTGTCAAGGAATCAGTCACTCGTTACACACTAAGACTGAAGGAATACGGGGATAAAGTTCTCCTTTGACAGATTATATCTGAGGCTGAGGGTTCTCCTTTGGAGAGACGCCACGTTCATGTCTGACGATGAATTAAAAACTGGAAGGAATCCATTTTTAATGATAAAAAAGACTTTTTTTTTTGGCAGAAAATGCAAGAGATGCAGAATCCTAGAAGATCTGCTGCAACAGCAAGTGTTTTGATATTGAGGGCCAGTTTTACTTTTTATTCTCATTAATCAATGTGCCCAACTAACATTGAATATACATCAACATTTAAATTCCCAATGGATCTGTTATCTATTTATTCAAGACCCAAGAAGGGGTGTAAATTTGCGTTTTGACCAAAAAAGAGTCCATCTGACGGTCAAAAAAACTTAAATTTAGGGCTGAAATCAGTAACTCTACCAACCTTCTAGCAATCTTGTCCATCAGGAAACTTAACAAATAGTTGTATTTTTTTTAACCCACTGTGGTTACAAACAATAAGCATAGTTTCCATTTCAGCGTGCTGCTTTAAATGACATTCCCTCATTTTGAATGTGTTGCAATGGCAGCAAATGTCAAAATGGGAGAATAAAGAGCAACAAACAGAAAAAATGAAAACTATACCAGTGGTGGAAAGTAACTTAGTACTTTAGGCACTTGTACTTTACTTGAGTGTTTCCATTTTATGTAACTTTCACTTCATTTTAGAGGCAAATATTGTACTTTTTACACATTTATCTGGCAGCTTTAGTTACTTTTCAGCCTGAGATTTTACAGACTTTTTATTTTATTTTATTAAACCTCATAACAGTATATTAAGTAGTGCATCAATAATAATATTCCAGTAATATCATTAGAATATATAAAAAACAATCTGTGTGGGTTCATTCTGCATTACGAGTACTTTTACTTTTGACACTTTAAGAACATTTTCTGATACTTTTGTACTTTTACTTCAGTAAGTTTTTACTTCAGGACTTTTACTTGTAGTGGAGTAGTTTCACAGTGTTTTATTAGTACTTTTACTGCAGTAGAAGATCTGAAAACTTTTTCCGCCCCTGCACTAAACGAGCACGCTGCCATCCTGATCCAAGAGGTCATTTGGCATCCAACACTATCAAAAACCTCCTGCACAGTTGTTGCTAGTGGACCATTGGTTAAATAAAAGGCCACACAACAATGTGTCTTTAAATGGGATCTGATCAAAGGAGATAAAACCAAATGAAAGGGCTGCAGGTCACGGTCAGAAGATAAAAAACGGGGTCACAGGACTTCATGTTGGGAAGGAATGAACTTCTTCAAAAAGGGAAACAAACAACCAGGACAGAGCACAACTCCACTGTCGCCATCTTTATTCATGAGGACACTTGATCTGAACATAAAAAGCTTTTGAAAATGGTTTTTATTCTTCTCAGTGAAGAAATCAGGGGGGGAATGTTGTTTGAGGATTATCACCACTCAAATGATTTCTCAGGATGAGAATGAGCTTTGAAAATATTCCCCCTCGAGGCGAATAAAAGGCGAGCGCTGTATTTATTTCCTCCTCTCACTCCTCTTTTGTCGGTGCCCTCCGCTGCTTTGCATTTGAATCGCTCACAAATCGGGGAAATCGCTTCCACCCAGTTCCCGTGTTTATGAAAACACAAGTTTCCAAGAGCCTGCAATGAATTTATATTTGGTAGAAGCGACGTAGTGCGTCTCACTCCCCTGGCAGCGTGCCCCTCCACAAGCTTTCCATGGAGGTTTGTCCCCCCCCGGTTTCCACTGTGCCTACTGATTGATTTGCTCTTTAATGGCTTCCTGTGTCGGGCACGAACATCTGTAAGGGTGGATTGGGCATGTTGGGTCTGTTTTGCTCTGCTACGCTCATCTGCGGTGCAGTAAAGTGAGGTATCTGCCTTTTCTGTGGCCTGGGAGAATGACGTGCTCCATTATAAAAAGAACTGACTCCAATGAAAAACGAGCCTCGGGTCCTAACGGCCGCTGGTCGCTGAGTGGATTACTCTGCCTCAGGGGACCAAGTTCAGCCTCTGATGTTGATGACTGAACACTAGTAGCTCACCCGTGAGTGATAAACTTATACTGAGTGTTAATGTCAAGAGCAGTTTGTGTTTGAGGAGCCACTTCTGTGAGTCCTCGCACAGGCTGAGGTTCAGCTGAGGGTCGGACGGTGGACTTCAGCCACAGCTCTCAGAGGAGTGGAAACACTGCTTATGATCCCAGTAAATTAGCCTTGGGAATATTTATTTTGAATATTTCATCTTGTGAAGCGCTCGTTGCATGAGTGAAATATGGTCTTGGAAACATAAAAAGCAGAAACAATCCGAGGCTCGCTGCAGGGTTTGTGCAGAGATAAAATGCAATCATTTTGCACCTTTTATACATTAAATGCTTCACATGCTTCAATTATAATTGACATTATTTTCCTGTTTATTATTGCATTGGTGCAATGTTCAGATGGCAGCAGATGTAGTTAAAAACAGTAATAACTGGAATGAAATGAGGCTTTTCTATGTACATTTTGCACCGATATGAGTGCAAAGATGCCCTAGAAAGATGCTTTCTTGACGTATATTTGACAGGATTTTACATTATTATACACAGAATGTATTATATTGTAGTAGTAATGCAACTTATTTCCTGTCTGCTGTCAATTTTTAGTCATCAGTGGTTGATAAAGGAAAGAGCATTTTCAATTTTTAATACTTTTATGTGCAAGATATCTTTGTTTTTTTCTGCCTTTGATTGGATTTTGACCTTGTGTTACCAGCTCGTGCTGTGTTTGCAAAAAGGGAATTTAAAAATAAAGTGAAAACCAAAAAAAGAAAAGAAAATGAAGCTTGTGTTTTTATCTACGTTAGGATTAGCTGACTTTGCTCAAGAGTTCACGTTGCCAGTAACAAACTCAAACACAAAACTATGTGTTTGGGCAAACACCTTAATCCTGAAATCCACCTTTATTTCAACCTACGCCTTAAAATTAGGAGTTAACATCAGAAGCTGCTGCTCACCCATGAGGTATTAGGAGGTAAGGGACAAAGTACACCTGCAAAGCTGCAGTTGACATGAAACAAAAAAAAGCACACCCAAAACAAAAGCTTCATCCAAAAGCCACTTCAGAAGCCTTTCTTCATGATCCAGGGCTGTGGAGCAGATCTGAGAAACGGGAAAAGTCCCACGTGAAAGCAACAGGCTCGCACAGAACACATTAGCATCGACTTGTCTTTGAATTTGATTGAACTAATTACGGCGGGTTGTTGGGACGATAAGCGAGCGTAAACATTCAGGGTTAGAACTCCGCAGAGATGAAACCCTCCACGTTCACGCACAGGCGATTAATCAGCATCTGACTCTGCAAACAGACGCGGCGGCTCGCTCCATTGCCTCTCTCATAAGCACTGACTGACACTTGAAAGCGGGGAAATTTGCACCCAGTTAGGAGATTAAACAGCCAGCGAGTCAAATCTGAGCTGATGCTGTAGAAAGACCCCCAGACAGCGACACACAGGCCGGCTCAGCGCCGCTTTGTGCGGGAATCAGGACCTGTTTCTTTACAGGTAACACCACATGTGATGAGGGTAATTACCGTATTTTCGGACTATAAGGCGCACTTAAAATCCTTAAATGTTCTCAAGGATCGACAGTGCGCCTTATGTATGAATCCTGGTTGTGCTTACTGACCTCGAACTGATTTTATGTGCTACACGGCGCTCAAAAATCTGTCTAAATGTTTCAGTACGACTTTGGTAAACTACGAAGCTGCACCGCTCGAAGGATTTTCGGAGCATTACGGCTTCCGTAGTCGGGAGCCTCGCGGAGTGATACGTACTGAGCTTCAACATGATATCACAGTGGTTGTGTCCGAAATCATTCACTCATGCACTCATTCCCTACTCCCTATCCACTATATAGTGAGCAGCAGTTAGTGGACTATAGAGTGGACTCAACTTTATACGATTCGGACACTACTCGCTGCCGGGCCGGTCGCACATCATGACGTCACATCGTCGGGCAGTTAATACGTGAAGCTTAAGGCCGGCCGGTAAAATCGCAATAACGGGGTTTTTCCCTTTGACAGAATTTATTCATAACGGACTTTAAACAAATTACAAGTCCACAAAACAATTAAAAAATATATCTATTTTAAAATACAATTGTCTGTCACAGTCCCGTTCGCGCACGTCCGCCGTCTCTCTCTCAAACCGCACTGCATGATGGGAGATATTGGCGGTCTAGTGACCATCGGCTGCTCCCTACATTTCACAATGCATTATGGGAGATATGTAGTGCACTATATAGGGTATAGCGATGCTCACTCAGAATTCGGACACCACTACAAAATGGCTTACTCACTATATAGTGAATAGGGAGTGATTTCGGACACAGCCCGTGTGTGTATAAGGACCCAACATGGCGCCTGTTAAGAGACATGCAGATGAAGCGGATTTCAAACTCAAGGCTATCAGTCACGCAGTAGAATCGTGGATCCTGGGCGAAGGGATCCGTCGTCCGAGCCTCACGAAGGCCGGAATCACTGAACAGTTAAACTCAGACACTGAAGATGATATTTTATGTGTTTCAACTGAACAATGTTTAGAGTTATTGTGAATCAGTTGAATAAAGTTTGACTTGTCTCACTGTTTTGTTTCGCCTTACGTATGAAATTAGACCCGTTAATTGCATCTTATAATCGCTTTATGGTCCGAAAAATATTGTACTCCTGCCTGTAAAGGACATTAATGTGTTTTTATTTAAGAATCGATCGGGTTCCAGGAGTCTCTGCCTGGATGCAGCGTTGCACAACCGCGTTAGAGTCAGAAAACACTGTTCACATGAGGCAAAAAAAACTTCAAAGCCTTCCAAGTCCAGCAGTCCAGGTTATTTCAATTAGTCTCCAACAAGAAACCTTCTTCTTCCCCAGCTG
>CAFUXE010000786.1:95004-135027 GCA_903364295.1 Serranus cabrilla | reverse complement strand
GGTTTGTGGACTGCCTGTTTGAAGCTTTGAGTTTTGCATCCATCACAATCTTTGTTTTTTTAAACCAGGAGAGCGCGAGGAAGCTAAAACAAAATGTACGTTACTTACTGGAATAAAAACAGCCGACTCCTTGGAGCGTCTGTTAGTAAAACTGAACAAGACATTTTTAAAAACACAAAATGTCCAAATAAACTTTCATGGAATGAATGCAAACGACTTGTCAATCAAAGGTAGCCACGCCCCAAAACACACCCTGCGTTATCGTCTATTTTCTTTTAAATTGGACAATTTTTTTTACACAATTAACATCATATTGTATTGAAGAAGACCTGAAACTAGCAATTGAGAACATAATGTTGCCATGAGAATTTTTTCTGAGGTAATAAAGTGAGAGGCATCTCATTTTGTATTGAGATAAATAGGACGGGACTTCTTTTGTAACCACCATTATTTTAAGATTGCAGGTCAGAAACTGCTGATCAACTGGTATTTCCTACACAAAACCATCTCTAGAGTTTACAGAGAATTATCTGAAAAAGAGAAGATATCCAGTGAGCCAAAATGCCTTGTTGATGCCAGAGGTCAGAGGGCAGAGATGATAGAAACAGTAACTCAAACAACTGCTTGTTACCACCAAGTTTTGCAGAAGATCTCTGAACTTGAAGCTGATCAGCTCATGCAGCCACTTTATTAGGTACAACTTGCGATAAATGATTATCTAATATTCCTACAATTTGCTACAAATTCAAACAAAGTGTCCGAGCTCATCTTCATCCCTGAATCCTTTCCAGTGTTTATCTCCCGAAGACGTTCTCCCAAAAAGATGATACCAATCAGAAATCCAAGACTGTTTTCATAACCTTAGCGTGCCCGTAGACCCCTGAGCTGCATTCTTATCACATCAAGCATTTCTTGAGACAGAGATGAGTTTCTTTTTGACAGAGATATACTGATATCATCTTAAAATAATTCTGTTGACTTTTTTCCCTCCCTGGTAACAGTGTGTGTCTCTGTACCAGGCTACTGTTGTCATCTGATATGTGCACCTCACCCCATCTAACTCAATGTGATGGGTGGAAGTATTCTTGGAATTTGAACCATGTGTCAGACGGCAAACTTAAGACTTCAATTGTCTCATGTATGAACTGAACAAGCACCCGGTTGCATAAACACACTCAAAAAACACAAAGCCAAGAAGGAGCCAACTAAAACATTTTGTGTCTCTAAAGTCGCCTGTTGACTCTATCAGGTCACAGATTCACTTCCAGACACCCTTGGAGGAGTTTATGAATATAAAGGCTTCACACAGCAGCTCTGGAAGATAAAAGTGTCCACAGGAATTACACTCAGCTTCAGCGGCTAACCTTTCTTGTGGTGTGGGACCCTGAGGCCAGGTGTGTGTGTCGCTGAATGAAAATGTGTGTATCAAACTTTATATCACAGAGAGATGAATTCTGAGAAATTGAGCATTTCACACCCTTTGGGGAGACAACAGATCTTTAGGGGGGAAACTGGATGATTAATAGGAAATGCAGCTCAGTGTGTGTGTGTGTGTGTAGTTATTCTAGTCATGAATCTGAAGAAAAGTAATTAAAAGAGAAAGTTGAAGCCCGTTTGTGAAGCCAGCTCACACAAAGTAACCCTGCCTCTGTCAAAGTTACTTCATGGTTACGGCCTCAGATTTCCTTAAAGATTTCAACACAACACAAACAATAACAGTAGCCGTGTTTCCATTAAAGTCCAAGCGAATTTGAAGCGAAATTTTAAAAAGTTGCATTAAAGAAAATGCGATTTAGGGACGTTTCCATTAACTGGTTTCGAGGGAATAACTTTGTCCACCCACGAGAGAAAATGGAGAGAAGTCTTCAATGGAGCGACTTATAATATTTTGGGTTTTCCAGCAGAGTGGAAACAGCTGATCAGTCATGTGAGTTAAATGTGTAACTTAATCGTAAGAAGCTTCCATCTCTCATTTAGCACATTAACTATTTATAAAAAGAAGAAGATAAAAACCACTTCAAGACAGCGCAAAACCTTTATGTGCATTTTTGAAAGTTTTATCAAATTTGGGTGTTTCCAAAAATGCATATGGAAAATCACTGATGAAAACAGGACTTTTGTTGAAGTCGGTACTGGCTAAATATTTGGGAAGCAACAGACCCGTCATTCAGATTCATATGCAGCCTTCATCAGATATGTCAGTGATCTGAGGATAAACAGAACCTCAAGGGAAGCTGCCTCTTATTCTCAATACTATTGTTCACCGTAATCTATTTGACTGGAAAAGTTGGAAGAAAGAAGTTTTTTTAGGTTAATTTTACTTGAGATTTGACTTTATTTCTACAATCAAACAGCACCGTCGGCTCTACAAATAAACAAGCGTGCATGTGATTCTTGAGAGTAAAACGCTACCTGTCATGAAAGAAATAATCAATGCTGATTTGACGTAGTGGTGAAGTGGCAGAATTACAGTTTCCATGTGATTTACGTGAAGCTTTTGGGCCCAGAAAGACTTTTCCCATTGACTTACATTTTTAAAGAAACATCAGCAAATCAACAGGTAATTTTTTATTTTGAAACGCCGGATCAAACGACTCGTATCACTGTCAGTATTTGATTCATTCGGTCCGATAATGTCTGGAAAGTCCAGTTTTATTCACATTCAAGTTGGCGGAAGTAGTCGGCCAGCAGAAGTCTGTCGTGCCAAATACATGCAGAAAAGCTGATAAAAATACAGATATTTTTTATGCACAGAAATCAAACTTTCATAGGGAATAAGCAGATCCTCCCTCCAACACTGTATCTACTTCTCTTTGTACATCCGTGGGACTAAGGCACGACAGAAAGCCCGTTTAGCAGAGACATCTGTGCACTAACAGAAACGGCCTCATGAAGACAGTGAAGTGTGAGCAATGTGACTTGAATAATCAGCATTTCCCAACCACCTCTGCCTCTCTGCGTCTCTATCTCAGGGGAATCTGAGAGCAGCACCACAGGCAGACAGTTGAGTGAGGCTTTGTCTTGCAACACACGTCACTTTTTCCTGTGAAAATCGCTCTATCCCTCTCTGGCAGCTGTCACCTTTCCTTTAATCACTTCCTTCTCCTCTGCGCAAGGAACTCCATTAATATTATAATGCCATCAAGGTGGGGCGATCGTGTTATTGGTATGCATCCGATACTCAACAAGGGCTCTTGTTTTTCAGAGAGCCGTGACGAGAAGCAGCCAACCTAGTATAACCTTATACTTCTCCAATCTCCCTGTTTGTGCCTGGCTCGAAAAAACACTCCAAGGACTTTGTACGGAAACTCCACCCTCACCTCTACAACACTCCTTTATTTCAAGCCAAAGATATTAACATTGATCACAATACACCACACCCCTGTCTCAAAAGCACATTGACGGGTTATAATCCATCTCAAATAGGTGGGGCTTCTAATGACGGGAGACATTCATGCAGAGATTCACTGACTTAGTGTCACATCTGCTGGCAGGCGCCATTTCAACAGCGGCTCTTTGAAAGTGACTCAGAGAAGAAGCCAAACTGGATGCAGCGGCACAGCGTTTTTATCTCGACTATGACTACGATTCTCCGGCCGTTCAGCCTACACACAACGCTGCAGTGATTCATACGAGGCATCCGTCAGGGCGTCTCCTGCTCGCTCTGTATCTGGTGTTGTTTACATGGTTAGAGGTCAGATTTGAATGGTGGAGGTAACAGCTCATGCAACACCTGCCACTGAGCCCCTCAAGTCATGTTGGCAGTTGTTAGCTCTGATTTGTCTAATGAGAGCGTCGGAGCAAGTGTGATTATTGTCACACGGCTAAAAAGGCCCAACTTTGTTATGTGTGTGTGGCACATACATGGGTGACAGCTGAAGCTCTACCTCACACTGACTGTTTATTTATATGTGCACGTCAATGTGTGCGTCATTATCTCAGGAAACATCCACATCGTTTGAACTCTCACTAGATAGACGCTTCTTAACCCCTGTAATCTTTTTGTGCAGACTTGAGGAATCCATCAGTACAAATCACATCATGATACCTTATAAGGAAGAGGATGAATAATGCTATAAAATGAGGCAAAATTCTGCTGGGGTAAAAACTGACAAGGACATCTCCAAAGGAGTCCCTTGACCTCTGACCTCAAGATATCTGCAGGAAAACTGATTTCATGGGTACCAACAAGTCTTTACAAACATGCCGCTTTATGTCAATGACATGTAGTAAGGGGACGAAACGATGCAGTTTTTCTTATGCAGTATATGTTTGGGAATTGCATAAATTGGGTATGACCACTTTAGTCAAATAATATCCAATCAGATCTCATAATTTAGTTGATTTTAGTGTCATTTTTGCCTATTCTATTTGAGTATTTCTGCATACTTGGGTCTCTTTATTTAGAAATTCTTGGAATTGCATGAATGGTTAGTGCTTGAAACTGACGCTTGTGTATGAAATAAGCCCGTCTTTATTCAAGATGATGTTAGTCCCCATAGTAGCATTTCATTGCTGAAAAGCAGTAAAATATTAAATGACCTGTTGTGACCTCTAGGATAATCACAGCCTCATGAAACTTTACAACCACAAACTAGAGACCCAGAGCATTCAGAGGATGTGTGACTTTGCTCGCCATCCAATTGCAAATACATTCAATTCTTGCAGAAATCTCTAAAATGTCCTCATAGTCTTAGTGTCCTTTGTGCTGCTTTGGAGGGATTTTGACATTTTGACACATCATACATTCTCAAGAGGTCAAAATGGTTCAATTTAGCAACAAATATGTGTAACAAATGATGTCAACCTAGAAACATAAAAGCCCTTTAAACAAATTACCCTAATTACTTATTTTATGACTAGAGCAACTTGTCACACTGTGCTAAGCTGCATCTCAAATTAAATTTTAATTAGCCTCCACTGTTCACCCGTTATCTCCCCCTGAAAATACCATGTACTCCACCCATACCTCCCTATAAAAAGGGGGTTAAACTTTCTGTCTGATTAGTCACTGTAGCAAGGCCATAAAATTAACATTGGCAAATATGGCTTTTTTTCCCCAAGATAAACGTGTCAGAAAGGATGTGAGTGGTAATCAAAATGAAAAAAATTAAAGAAAAAAACCCTAAAGAATCACCTGATTTAATAAGAAACGAGTCTAAACAGCTCTGCACTGGATAACTAAGTTATGAAAGTAATATGTTTGCCTAAAGAAGAAGTCGAGATCGATTGTGTCCAGCTGTGACCCAAATCTGCCATATGAAGTCCATTCATCCTCGATTCCTATCCAGAGGAAGTCTCTGTTTGCAGCTCTAACAAGGAGAGGATGGAGGACAGAGGTGAAGCCGTGGAGGGATGCAGGACGAGGTGAATCACAAGTCAAGTGCTTTGGTTTCTCTGTGTCCTCTCGCTTCACTCAGCTGATCGGTCGATGGAGCCAAAACTCTTGAAACTTAACAGAAAGTTTCCTTTTTAGTCGTCCCCAACTAAAGATCTCATTTCATCCAATCTTGCTGTTACTACTTATCAAGGTTTTCTTTAATCAGCCTGCTTTGCATCACACAGCCACCAAAAAGAGGCATCGATCTGCCGTCACATGAGGAATTTAGTGTGAAATACTGCCACCTGATGGTACAAGCTGACGACTACAACAATACTGTGAGATTTCACGGTTGTGGTGATGAATGAAACCATTAGAGGGAACCAGGTGCTTCCAATTTACAAAGAGAAAGAAAAGCCAAGCCAGGTTCAGAAGTTTACAGCTTTGTAGCTGATGGTCTGGACTCTATTGAATCTTTGCTTTCAAAGAGGCTGGATGAGAAGAAGAGGATTTCCAAAGTCCCTCTCAGTTTTCATTAGAGGATGCTGCCAATTGAACGGAATACAAAGCATGTGAGGAGCTAGTGCCTATTAAGTAAGTAAGTAACTTATTTATGTACGGCCTCTCGAGAGCAGTCGTGGGAAAACTGTTCCACTAGTCGATAAAATAAAAAAAAGAATGGCACATACGTCAAACACTGATAAACTGATACAGATAGAAACAGACGGCCAGTGAACAAATACTGATCCATGTATTATACACGTTTGGATGGCTTTGCAAAACAAGCAATTCTTGCAGAAATCCTGCAAAAATCTCGGAAATGTCACAAGGTTTTGAAACCAAAGCAAAGCATTGATTTTTCTAAGATGTTCCTCGAGATCTTAGTGTCTTTATGTGGTACGGTGAAGAGATTTTTGTGGTCAAAAAGTGGTCACATTAAGCTCCAAATTTGTGTGACAAATGGGGTCAATCCAAAAATTGCTAAAACAAATTATGAGACATAATTGAGCATTGGAATGGCTCTCGTATAGTCATATAATAATGATATAAGACCTTTTATACTAATTATTTCAGTGAGTTTTTGACCAGTGAACAAGTACCAGTATTGCATATGTTAAGCTTATCTAAATTATATTATACTCACAATAAAAGTATGTTACTCTTAAGACTCCAACCTCCAAGCAGCCATTTGTTTTCTATCCAGTATTATAATGAATAATTAATCAGTAAAACATGTCTTATTTCATGTTATTTCTATGTGCTGCTGTTTTGAAATCTCTGTCTGTTTCTGTTTTAGAATAAGTAGATTTATTAATGATTTAAAAAATATTTAATTCAGATTATGCTTTCCACAAAATTGTTTGCAAAATAATGCGTTGTCCTCTGGGATTGATTTACAATAAACAGAGCTCATGAATGCAATGTCCTCCTGCAGCTGATTCATCAAAGTATGAGCTCACGTGCCTTCTGATATTTATAGATATCAGGGGTTTCCCCATTATTATAAGGCTCAGTCACACCACAGAAGCAGAATGAATGCAAAAAAACCTAATACTACAAAAAAGTATCTCCAAAAACTACATGGATATGGAAATAAAAATGTCAGAAATTATGAAAAAACAACATTTTCTACCTCAAACGGAAGGAAAATCCTGTATTTGAGTTTAAAATGTTGGTGCTTTTCCTGCACACATCCCTGTAGAGTTTATTACAACCCGACACAACCAGCTGTTTGTTTCACTTCATAAAGGAACCAACCTGTCACACAGTAGGGCTGTTCTCCTGTCCAGCTCCCATCATCCAGACAAACACGCTCCGTTGAACCATACAGTAAGAATCCTTCACTGCAGGAGAAGCTCAGACTGGTTCCTTCCAGGTAATGTGTCCCATTCTTCAGCCCACTCCTCGGCGTGGGCAGCCAGCCACAAGACACCACTGAAGGAACAAAAACATTAAAAACAATCAGTAGTAAAACTTTATAACATCTTAAGTAGCAACAACTGAATGTTTTTTGAAACATATGCAGATGTATGAACATGGATAACTAATAATTTATCTTTATTTAGCTTCTGAATGCATATTTTATAAATATATATATATATATATACAGTACTGTGCAGAAGTTTTAGGCAGGTGTGACAAAATGCTGCTAAAATAAATATAAAATAGAAAGTGTATCAGTGTTTTTTTTATATATTTATATATATATATCTTTTAAATGCAAAGTGAGTCAACAGAAGAAAAACCTGAATCGAATCCATCTTTGGTGTGACCACCTTTGCCTTCAAAACTTTCATTCCTGCCTATTTATTAACAACTTTTTTAATGCCTTTTTTTCTTTGTATTGTTGTCTTTATTTGGCCATAACTTTGAATATTTCTTCTGCAGTGAGCTTCGGTTGTTTTTGTCTTTGTTTTGTTTGGGCGATGTAATATCTCTGCACAGTAACTTCATGATTGAGTTCTTAAAAACCTGACCTGAAGGCCTTCTGTTATTAATTCTTCATTTAAATATTACACAAGCAACAATAAACACACTAACTCTGGCCTGAGCTCACAGATCTTGTTGTGGCGCTGTACCTGGCTCCAGAGCTCCCATCAGGGTCAGATGGTTCTGGGCGGCGTGCAGGGTGGCGTTTCCCACCGCGAGGCTCCGGGTGGTCAGGACGTCATATCTACAGAACTCTGCTCCTTCTCCGGAGCACATGGCCAACATGTCCAACACCAGGGGGTCATCAGGACTCTCAGGGAGGGAAAACGCAGGAACAGACGCAGGATCGTGGCTCGGAGGGAAATAGGTTTCCAAAAGGTACTTTGAGTCGTACGTGAAAAGGGAAGAATTCTTTGAGATGTTCCCTGTGGATACAAAATAAAACAGTTCAATCAACTGCAAGAATTTGTCAACTGAAAAGTAGATCACGCCCTCTGCTGGTAAAAAAGAGCATCGCAATTCATTTTTAATCTCACCCGAAGTAAATCGTCACACATTTTTATGTTTTTTTATGTCTCGTGATGCATCTTTACCTCTGTAATATTGATGCATGGAAAGAGATTATTTCAGCACTGATCAACAGAATTCATGTTTGCTTTTTTCACAAAGTTCAGAGTCTTTGACAAGCACAGCCAGCTCCAAAGTAGTATTATATATTTTAAATATTTAAATTCAGTTTAATTAAATAATTAATATTTCGTTGTTTCAATATTATTATTGCTATATTATTATTGTTGTTAATATTATTATTATTCAAATTATTATCATTTGTTTTTTTATTATTTAATTTATTGTTATTTTATTAACCTTTTTACTTTTCGGAGTTGTATATTATATAATATGTCGTTCATTTACTGAAGAAAGGACAATACAAATGTAAGTTAAAAATATAAATAAAAGAGTTGCATCTTGCTTTAACTTCCAAAACAAATGCACGTTTGCTAGATCAAGAACTTTACTAAATGAGGTGTATTGCTTGTGAAAACACGCCAAAATAAACAGTTCTGCAAAGATCTGCAAACCTCGCTGGATTGTTTGTAAAATAAATAAATAAATAAAGTTTCTGAATGATGCTAAACCAACTAAAATGAATGTTGTGGTCGTGCATGCAGTGAAAAGTTCCAGCCAATATAGTGAGCACATGTCGGAAAAACATTAAAAACATGTCTAAGAATGAGTAAACAGAGAGACTGACTAATAACCAGCTTATTGGGTTTTCAGAGCGACTGAACAGACATGTCGAACCACATTCATGGGAATTATTGCCGCAGCAGCACATGTTTGACCAATCAGACCGCTTGGCTCTGAATACCTATTTTCTAAAACATGGAATTAAACGTAACAGGATATGAGACACGCTATAATTTTGAGATAAGAACAAAACTCTGAGAGATCAGTGCAGGACACACACATCACGCCGTCATGGTTTTCTTTCTGGCACAGACGAAAATATCAGCAACAATAAAACTATTAGTTCCCACAAGCTTTGTGCCGCTTACACTGAAGCAAATGACTTCAGTCAAAAGGTCGAGTGCATGAAAAGTCAGCAGCCACTCACCCGTTTTGAGGGATGTGTGCTGTAATTAAAGCGGAGACGTTATTATCATGTATGTTATGCGGTTTGGCCCTAAGAGACGCGGTTTCACTTGTACGGTCACAGCCCCCTGATATCTCTCTGTGCTCTATTAAAGCCGAGCTAACTCCGAACATATGGCTTGTTTTCTTCTCTTAAAACATTTGTCAAAGTTTTAGCCAGACGTGGCTCAAGCAGCGAAGCCATTTCTACTGTCTCTCTACAAAAAAAGTCCAGAGTCTTTGACACTCACAGCCAGCTCCGAAGTTGAAGATGTCCTCCGGCGTGGCGTCGGCTGGGGGGACGACGGCTCCTTGTTGGGTCATCAAGTCATCTGAAGGGTCGGAGTTCATCAGGCCGAGGAGACCCTGAGTGCGGTTGGTGAACTCTGTTGGAAGCAGGACGGTTGCTGCCATGGCTCCTTCATACAAACGAACCTCCACAGCAACTCCAGAGAGGAAGATCACCGTCACGTTCTGAAGGCCGGGCGCGAACACAAACACTCCTAGAAAAGAGACGGAGTCCCTCGTTACTAATTAAAGATGGTGAAAATTTTAAAACATGCACTAAATTCACTGCACTAAAACTTTACACTATATGATGGTATAAAAATAATGGGACAAAGTCTATGCAGTTAAGGCAAAAATGTAAGAAATGTTGCTAGTGTTGCTAAAACAAATCAACTAAGGTTGCAAAAGATTTGTTTGCCTGGTTAGTTAAAGTAAAAGTTTTTCTTCTCTATCTTACCTCTTACATTAAAAAAACAAAACATTTTAAGTAAGGCTGTGTGAGGTGCAGGAAAATGTATTTTAGCCACCTCAAATACATCTCTACTCGATAAAGTGTTCACTATATTAAGAATATTTTCACTGCTTTACCAGCTCTGTTTAAGTTTTACCCTCCTGCTAAATCCCCCCAACTGAAGCTGTTGTATGTTCTCGTCTCCTTTGACAAAAGCAGTCATTTTACCTTGCAGAACACAGAAGTTGCTGATCTACCGCTGCATCAGGCGTACAATTTTTTGGTGTTATTGTGTAGCTTTGGTGTTTTAAATGGTTAGTCCAGAAATATCACAAAATAAACTATATAACTGAGGCAGTAGTAGAGCAGCAACCCCGGGGTACTGCAGGATAAAATGACTGTTTTTATCAATGGAGTCTGGTGGATTTAAAGAGAGCATAGGATGGTTTTATTTCCTCCTTTGTAAACTTAAAGAGGCTGTACAAAGAATTCAGAGCAGCTGAGATGTCGGCTATGCTAACGGTGCTAACGCCACTGCAAATACTGGAGGACAGACTGAATAGTGTAACCTGAATGGGAACCAATGGGTGTGGATTGGGGATTCCTTATCAGCAATAACCGTCTTATGATAGAAGTGCACTTAAATCATCTCACCGTGCAGGTCCATCCACCTTTGCTCGGTGAAAGCGAGGAGCTTTTGGTTCCTCAGCACCTGAAGGTGTCCCTCTGCCAGACGCACCTCGACGACATCCGATGTTTTCTCCTTCATAGCTACAGATGAAAGCCATGTAGCTTTGGCCAGAGTACCTTTGTGGTGGACATAAACAAACACATTACGTAAAAATATAGCGAGTAATCTGAAGTCAAGAATGGTTTTATCACTGCTCAAGTCTCTGCAACACCAAATCATCCAGATGTCTGATTTTACTGAACTAATGAGGAGAATATTAATGACATCTGGCCATCTGCAGTCACTCGGCCCATGGCTGTTGTGTAACGGCTCGGAGGAAATTCTTAACAATGAAGCTAACATCTGTTCTTCTTCACCACATCTGACCTCAATAGATACAGAGCAAAAACAAGAGAACCACGGAAACAGGCTGTCATCTCACGGTGCCAACATGTTTCACTCACACGGGGACCTGACATCACTTGCTCTCAGGAGATAAGAGGGAGCCATAAATGGCTTTTAAAGCTTGAATCAGGCATGAAACCAGAACAGAGAGAAAAGAAATGCCACAATCGGAGCAAAGCGAGGACTCTTCCTGCAGCTCCCCCCTCTCCGCTCTGCAGAGAACATTTGGTGAGAAACAGGTCATGCAGTCACAGAATCTTGATTCATATTTGATCGGCTGCTTCAAGTGCAATAGATGCAGAGGAACAAGATTTTTTCACTTGTGTATTTCTGTCAGGAAAGCAGGATAACAGTTCTTAACAAATATCCCAAAAACATATTTATATAAGTCACCAACTGTAGCTTTAAGAGAAGACTGCAGGCAAAATACAACAAAAAACAGAACTACGGCCTCGCAGTTTTTAACCTTTCATGCTCATGTCCAAACACACAGTAAAGGTCAAACGTTTGGACACACCTTCTCATTTTATGGTTTATTTTTACTGTATTTTCTACATTATAGATTAACATTAAAGACATCAGAACTATGATGAAACACATATGGAATTTTGTATTTTTAAAAAAAGGTGTTAAATGAACCAGAATATGTTTTATATTTTAGATTCTTCACCTTTTGCAGATATTCAAGATATTCTACAAATTAGCTCTTAACGAGGAGCACCTGTTAATTAAACCCACTCCAGGTGATCAGCTCATGAATGAATGAGAGAATAACAGAAGTGTTCAAAGCTGTCATCAAAACAAAAGAAATAATCTAAAATATAAAACATATTCCGGTTTGTTTAACACTTTTTATTTAGAATGAATGTGTTCTTTCATTGTTTTGATGTCTTTCATATAAATATTAAGAATGTAGAAAATAATAAAATAAAGACAAACCACTGAATGAGAAGATGTGTCCCAACTTTTGACTGGTACTGTACGAACTAAATACAAATTGAAAGAAATTTAGCAATTATTTTCCGCAACACATCCTTAATGTGACCAAAATGGAAATATGGTCACAATCTTCCCGTCCCTATATTCCTAAAATGTGTTTTTGCTGAATATTATGCTGTTGCAGTGAAGCTTTGACCTTTGACCTCCATCATTTTATCCTTTTTGTATGAAATGTCGTTAAAACTAGTGTCTGAATTCTTGAATTATGGACGAAAACATGTTATGTGACGTCACACTAACTTTGACCTTCGACCATCAACTTTTAAATCAGTTCATCTTTGAGTCCAAGTGGACGTTTGTGCCAAATGTGAAGAAATTCTCCCTCTCTCTCTCTTTTTTCTTTCAATCTACACCTGCATCGTAACAAAAAAAATAAAAAAAGACAAAGATATTCCCTCCAGGCCTTCCTCAGATATCACGTTCATGAGAATAGGACGATGCCTCTGGCCGCGGCTGTCGCTGGTGCCGAGGCGTAAACATTCTGTAAGAAACACCATTATGTCTGAGGCAGGCAATCAATCATGTGGCTGATAAAAACAATCCATAAAAAACACATAAAACAGGCCTCTCTGAAGAAGTCCTGGGACAAGTTTCATCCAAACAAAGCTGCTACAGAAGCCGCACGGGGATGAAAGCGGGGACACAGACGGGGCTTTCACATCAAATGTGGACTCACCGTTCTTAAGTTTCACGTGTTCTGTTCTGGCCTGAACACTCAGCTCTCTGTCTGCCGAGGACACGAGGCTGAACTCTCCTCTGCCACTGAACGTGTAGCTGAGGCCGTCGAACGTTATGAAATGTGGATCCCCGAGGACGACACCTGTGAAGCATTGAGAAACAAATCAATGAGTTTACACCAAAAAAACATTCTGGCTTTCCAACAGCTGATCTCTCATTCTCAAACCAGCGTTTATAGTTTATAGTTACTGAAAGTCAACTGTCTGATCTAATAGATTTCCACATTTTAACCTTCAGCTGCAGTCTGTAATTCATTTACTGTTCATGTGTGTGCAGTCATGCAGAGGCAGTTAAACTATTACTTGCAGTTTAGATTCTCCTGTGTATGTTTGCAGTCTTAGTTTCACCCCACACTGAGCTACCGAAACCATTTATTTATCTGTAAACAGGTTTGATGTCAAGAGAGTTTGACATCCTTTTCTTGTCCAAAGTGATTATGACATACAAACAAATCTGATTAGATAAATCAGTTTGACTGAAAGAAAAACACTTTGCACAAGCAGGAGAAAAACGTTCTATTTGCTTTATTTTCAGATGTTAATGTTTGATAAAATAATGAAGCACAAATTGAGCAACTTTGCCCACAAAGAGGGCAGATTTAAACACACATGGAGGGAATGTAACTTCCTTCTCTTGTCCATTCATTTTTTATATCCTTACATAGGAAATAGTTGTTTGCTGGTGTGATCCGACTTTTCCACACCACAGGAAAATGTGTTATTAAACACCCAGCCAAATTTGAATCAAGTGGGAAAAAATGGTTTGAAAACAGTGAAAAAATTAGAAGTATAGTCGTCTCTGAAACATCGGGGTCGTGTCTGCTGAAGGTGCTGAAACCTGATATCAGATGTCCGACAATAACTGTTTATTTTAAGGTTCATAAAACGCTCCAGAATGAGTGCGTGTACAGGTTATTACTTCAGACATTGTAATCTACCTTTGTTTGTGACTGCTGACACGAGCTTCAGCAAACATTATCAGTAAATGTATCAACATTAGCTGCTGTTGGTAAAGTTATTATTTTGAACCTTGTAAAACATGTTTTCATACAAATCACTGATTTAACTTTACCCAGCTTAACCTTAGACTGGTTATTAACCTGCCAATTAAAATTGTTTATTTGAGGATTGTTGGAAGTAAAATTAAATTTGATGATCATTTCTAATTTTGAAGCTTCTGGCTATGATAAATGCTGTAATTTAGCTGTTTTTTAAAAAAGAAAACATGTCTTTCAGACCCACCTGTGTGCAGAGGGTTAATGTTCTGTGTTTCTGTTCTTGATTATTAGTTTTCATCCCTTTAGTTACAGTCTTATGTGCTGAAAGCAGCCTATAAATACACTTTCCATGACTTTTAAATGGTCTCACCAGCTCTTGGGGGCTTGTAGTTGCGACAGCCGCTAGAAGGTCGACGGTTCAGGTAGATGTGGCAGCGATCAGACCACAGACAGCAGTAGAAGAAGCTCATGACATCGTAGAGCCAGTGGGAGTATCCCGGCACTCGTGGCGGCTCCTTGTACGGAGGTGAGCCCCAGTCGTGAGCCCTGTCCGGGGTGCTGCCACCGCTCGAGTCCCCCGTCAGCACCAGAGCGCCTGCCCCGTCGTAGCAGCACTGCTGCCCTGATCCTTGAGTAGGACTAGAAATATGAGAACAAAATCCTGTGAAGAAATGCTTTGAGTGTCACATTTTAAAAAAGGTAAACACTTACCTGGCCTGAACAGCTCTGACGCAGTGGATACTACCCGGGTGGTAAGTGCACACGCTGCCCGTCTCTATATCACAACTATAGTCCGTCTGAAACAACACAGGAAATAAAAACAAAAAAAGAATCAATAACAGAACTCTAATTAAGTAGAAGCCCTTCGTGCTGACTGACAGTCTTTGTTTGTTTATCATTAAAGTGATGAACGAGGAATTTTAATCATTCTCACTATGCAACTGAATCACTGCAGTGCTTTTGTTTACTTCCTGAAACTCACAATGTCACAATGTGTCTGCCATCGTTTTAGTATAATTATGTGTCATTATGGGAAAAACAGACAAATCCGACCTTCAAAAAACACAATTATTTTCCTCATTTATTGTCTTTGACTGTGACGAGCACATGGATATTTTTCCTTGTGTGTTTTCCAAGAGCTGCTTTGTTGAGAGGGTTTAAAAATTATATTGAACCTAAACTTCAAATTCAATTTATAACATCAGGAAGTGTGCATACCCTTCATGACACAATTACATTAATTTCATTTAGATTCCTAGTTAATTAGAGATTCAACATCAAACAATTACTTGTTGCTATAAATTCTTCAAGCACACAAAACATCCAAGGCAGTAAAGCTGATTAAATGACTCCTTTCATCCGGTTATTCCACAACAGTTTATATATTTCTATATATTCACTGAGGAGCACTCACATGAAACCTGCCTGTGTCTGCTCGGGCCTGTGCCAGAGTGCAAGGACAGTCAACGAGCTCATCCAGGAAGTTGGGCAGCTTCTCCTCCAGGTCGTCCCACTGCAGACACCTGCTCTCGGCCCAGGCTGCAGAGTCGTCTCTGAAAGCCTGCTCCAGGTGCCAGGCCAGCACATGTCCTCCACTCCAGAGCCCCTGGACGTCCCTGCGTATAAACAATAACCAATAAATGTTAGTGAACATATTTGATATTTACCCTAAAATATAAACTTAAAATCAAAAGGTCAAACAAGGGCGGAAAGACGTTTTTGCTAATTGTTTACTTCAAATAAATTCTAGAAATTGTATTCCCACAATCTGAAGTGACATCTTTTCTTTTTAAGATTATTTTTTGGCATTTTAACTTTTATTTTGATAGGACAACCGGAGATAGACTGGACTTTTTGCTTGCAACTAATTTAAAAAAATGTTGGTCAGTGAAGGATTTCTGCTGCATGTGGACGGACGAATACTTACGAGTCAATTAGACGGTCAAACTCTACATACAGCCTGTGCTCATTACATCCTTTTTATGTTATCATGAGTACACTGGATTTTATAGCCAGACACATCTGATGAGTAAATCCAGGTCACAAGTGAACAACACTGACTTTTTGATACTTGATAAATACTTTAAAAACATTTACAAATAGTCATTTTTATGTTTTTCTGAGTTTTCTATCCAAAGAGGGGCAGAGAGAAGATGTATTCTTCAGATGTGGGATGTTTCTAAGATGCTTGATATGTATTATGATGTATTATGGATACCTTGCTCCATCGGACTCAGAGCTCGCAGTGATTCGGATGTTCCCTAACTCCCAGGCGTGGACGTCCTTGGAGGGCTCGGGGGTGAAGCTGAAGGCGCCGGTGTTGGGCAGATCCCTGCTGAGAGAGTACAGGTACCTCAGCTCGGCCCTCGCCTCCGTGCTCCGGCTGAACTCTCTGTAGCCCCACAGCTCTATGTTGAGCTTCTCCGCTCCTAACAAAGAGCTGTTCCACGTCATTTTAAGTTGTCCTGCCACGTTCTGCGTACCGTAGTGCAGCCACTGCGTTACGTTCACCAGGGTGACTTCAAAGTCCCGGTCCGCTTTACTGGGGTGGACTAAAACAGAGAAACATTAAGGGGATAATGATGCAGTGAGAAATGAAAATGAAATGAAAAGAACTGCAATAAAAAGCTCCTCTTTCTTTCAATAAAACTCTTTCTGAAGTTGCATAAACAGTTATAATAATACTAGTTAATAATGTGCTTCTCAGCAGTAATAAAAAAAATTGTCATTTTCTGAATGATAAAAACACATTTTGTAAGACAAAAGGTTCTTTTGAATCAGTACAGCGCACGATGGATTCTAAATCAACAAATCAAAAGACAGTGAAGTGTTTATGATTTCACTCATTTCATTATTACGGCATCATACCTGACAGGTATTCTCCTGATCTGTCAAACTGGATCCCATCCGTTGAGACAGTGAACGGTATCCAGCCGGTCTCATACAGTAAAGGAGCGATACAGTAGCCGCGACCTTCAGCATCGATAAATCCTTCTCGTTCAATCTCACCTTTGAACCTGCAACAAACAGAAACACTAGATTTTTGTTTTTTGGATAGCTACACAACACAACTGAGTACAAAGTATCTTTCTGCACACATTCTGTGGTTGGTAGAATAACCTTTTAAGTGTGTATCAGAGAATGCAATATGTCATTTCAAAGCCAGGATTAAGATTCCTTTATTAATCCCACAATGGGGAAATTCAACCTCAGCATTTAACCCATCCTTTTTTGACTCCGGTTAAAAGCCCACTTCCCGACCTTTAGGCCACAAACTGCCCTCATAGAAAGAACATTTCCATTTGCTTTAAATATGGGAAAATGATTAACGCACAAAGCTAGAATGAGTAGCACACTTGCACCATTTCAACACTCAACATTTCAACGTCTCATTGAAAGAGAGACTCTACCTTCTTCACTTTTGTGCTCAACATCTACAGTTAATAATTGTCACAGGTTCTGCAAGAGTTAACCTCGAATTTGCTCTTTGTATTGATTTTGGATTTATTAATTTTTTTCTATGATACTAATAAATCATATATGTTCCTGATATTACAAAACTACAAAAATAATATTTTTTAAGTCAGAAAAAAGGTTTGGATTCTGAAGATTACTGTCTGCCTTTTCTGAAGTTAAAAAATGTAAATTTTGACACAAACAGCAACTACAAATTATCTTACTGGACAGAATGTGAAGACAATAACTAAATAAGTTCTACTGCATGACGTATGCCACTTAGAAAACATAAAATTAAACTGAATTATTATCACATTGTGAGCCTGTAATGGAAATAATCTATAATACATAATACTCATAATATGAGATTTCTTTGACTGATGCAGATACTGATTTCAGAGGGGGGAAATGAATCAATATGGTGGCTGATATAGTAATTTTTTAAGCTGGAGTTAAAAAAGACCTTTACATTGTCAGCCAATTGTATAAATGATACCTGAGAAAATAAAGAATAATAGGAATAAAATAAATGGCTAAAAAACATCATTACTGTTTTGTTGTCTGTCAGCATTTCTAAATTGCGCCAAGCAAGATTGCATTATATATAGTGTAAAGAAAAAGTTTTCATAACAGCACATATTGGATATGCCTTTAATATCAGTCAACCGATATATCTGTCAGGCTCTAATCCATAAAGATTTGGATCATAAAGTCACACAAACCTGCACAGAAGCCGCTCGCCAGGATGAAGGACCAGACTGAGGATCCTGAGCGGTCGTCCACCCAGCATGGAGCTGGAGTGAGGCGTCACCTGGAAACAGGACTGGTTGTAATCGGCACAGCAGCTCAGCAAAGACACACAGGTGGCAAGGCAGGAGCATTCCTCCAGAACATCTCCACACTTTCCTCTGCATGTTCGACCTAGAAGGAAACAAAAACAAATGATTAATCACAGGTGAAGCTTAATGCTCTGAAAACAAGTTAAAAAAGTAATTGAACTGAATTCTATGAAAATAGGAACCTTTACCTGAATACCACATTGAATTATTTGGTTCTTATATCAGAAGTATTAAGATCCTTTACTGAAGTAGAAGTAAAAATACTGTGAGAATAGTGATAAATACAGTAAAATAAGAATAACACCAGATAATCAGATTAAAATAAAGCTTCCTAGTGGGAACAAAAAACATCCTATAGAACATAATGTTAAACATGACATGGTATGATAGATATAATCTGTAAAGTTACTAGAGCTGTCTGCCAAATGTAGATGAGAAAAACAAAGTACAATGCGTGTCAACCTGTAAAAAATAAACACTAAAGTTCAAATTAGAAGAAATGACAGTACTTGAGTAAATATTCTTTGTTCTTCCCACCTCTGATACACATGGTAAAACAATTTTCCTCCATGCAAAAGTGGAAATAGGAATTTCAACATCAGCTCATGTTAATCTTTAACATTTAAAGTCCCTAAAAATGCCTTTAAAAGTGACTTACCAGCTGTTTTAGTTGAGCAAATAAGAAAAATTCCACAGAGAAAAATAGTCTCAATCAAGTGCGCTTTCATGTTTATCTTAGAGAACAAAATGACAACAGGTGAGCACACATACCCGTCCTACACCATGCCCGGTTTGGAGTTGTGCAGAGAATCAAAGGTCATGCAAATAGTAAACATATCTAACATTACACGAGTTTCCGCTGGCAGTTATGAACTTAAATTGACGTAACTCGGCAGGTTTTAAATAATATTTTTGCTGCAGGCGTACAGACACATTATATGCTTCATAATGCGCAGACTGTCGCGTTTATCGTTTCGTTTTAAAGTCATTTTAGTTATGATTTTCAACTGCACCGTTATCGCCTGTTAATTCACGCTGAAGTAAATACTCTCGCGATAGAATGCGGTATTTCAGCATTTGACGCATGCGCACAATCACTCACCCATATCCTCTGTGACTGGGATGTTGTGCAGAATGAATGGGAGGAGGACCGCCAAATTAAATAAAACGACAATTGTCTGTTTTGTTTAATTCGCCCAAGATAATCTAAAAGCCACGTTTACCGCGACAAGAACCAGAATGGAGGAACAGTAGGGGGAGATGATGCCTTTTTTATGAGTAAACTGGCGAGCTAACAAGCTAGCTAGCGTTAGCTCCAGCAGCATCATCACTATAGCTGCTCATAATAAAAGAGAAAATGTACGTTTTCTACACAATAATCGCGTCTCTAGTTTGTTTTTTCTTTTTGAAATGGATGAAAAAGAGGAGGTATTGCACCGACCTGAAAAGGCTTGATGGAAAAACAGTTCTTATTACAGGTAAATAAACCTTTTCTTCTTTGTTTATTGCAGCAAAATTATCCTTTAAGTAGCATCGTTTGTTTGTGGGTTGTACTAAGATGAGGGTGGTAACTTAAATGAAATACACATTTGTTATTCTAGCTTTCAAGTAGTGTTTTGTAACAAGTGTTTGTGTCGTTTATGTGTATTTATTTATTTTCTTAAATATGATTTAATTCTATAATTTCTTAAATATTATTATTGACAATTTTTTCCAATTCTATTTCATTTTTATCAGCATTTTGTCAATGCTTGTATATCACTTTGAACTTTAAACAAATTAAATGTATATTAATATTATTATATGATTGGTCCGAATGGTGATACATAAATAAAATGTGATTGATTAATTATTTAAGCTGCTAAACGACCCAACAAACATCACTGCCTGTTGCCTGATATAACAATAAAAATTCAGACTCTTGTTGGTAATATTACCGCTGTCCTCTTCTAGTCATAATCCTACAATGTACACCAACGCACGCATTTACATTTTTATGTCTAATTATTTCTCTTTCCAGGTGGGAATTCTGGCATTGGCAAGGAGTCAGCGGTTGCCTTGGCAATGAGAGGCGCCCGAGTCATCATCGCTTGCAGAGACCCAGACAAGGCTGAGAAGGCTGTGAGGGAGATCAAGTTCAAGAGCCACAGCCTTAACGTCTTTCACATGGAGCTGGATCTGGCTAACCTGCGCTCTGTGAGGGAGTTCTGTAAGAGCTTCCTCCAGAGAGAGAAGAGGCTGGACATCCTGATCAATAATGCAGGTAACGGTGTAAACCACATGAAAGAATTTATACATGCAGCGATATCACCAGAGACAGGAAGAAGTGGAAATGTGCTCCTTTGAAGAGATGACTTAGAAGTTTGCTTGGCCGGATGTTGGAGTTAAACTTGCTGTAAAGTTAGTTAAGATTTTTCTTGTCTAAGCATAAATGTACCATACAAACTAAAAAGCCATATTTCTGTTCTGTTCACTTTGTATGGTGCATTTTATTTAGGCATGCCCAGTGTCCTCGACTGGACGGACGACAACTTCAGCATGTGTTTTGGCGTCAACCACTTGGGTCACTTCCTCCTGACAAATCTGCTTCTGCCTCGCCTGAAGGAATGTGCCCCCAGCCGGGTGGTCACCCTCACATGCTCCACCTACAAATACCAGAAACTGGACTTCCAGGATCTCAACTATAACCTGCTGCCCTTCTTCACTTACTGCCGCAGCAAGCTGGCTAACATCTACTTCAGTCAGGAAGTGGCTCGCATCACTGAAGGGAAAGGAGTGACGTCCTATGCTGTGCACCCGGGTGAGAAAGGCTGCTTTGTTTGTTTGTGTGCACACTATTCTACTTTGCTTAAAAAGCTGAAAAAACAACATCATTTGTCAATTAGATTTGTAGTAATTTGCAGGATATCACAATCCTGTTGATACTCAAACAATCAATTTTGTCCACCCTAACTTTTTTTTATAAGATGTCTAATATCTCTGCTCCCATATGTTGCTCCAGGTTTCGTCCAAAGTGGTTGGACGAGCCACTACTCCGTCCTTTACAGGATGCTGATGCAGGTGATCATGTGGATGTTTTTTGTGCCGTGTGAGATTGGAGCTCAGACTGTCATCTACTGCGCCGTGTCAGACGAAGCTGCCAAACACAGCGGGGGTTACTTCGTCGACTGCAGACCAGCTACTCTGCGTCCTTTCGCGAGAGATGCTGGTGTGGCAAAAAAACTGTGGGAGGCCAGTGAGAGACTGGTGAAACTGGCCTGAGAACTGATTCTGAAAGAGTTGTTCATGTTCATGACTCATGCACTATTTTTTTATATTTGTTTTTAATGATCATTCTTTTTGTTTACAGTGCAGATGTAAAGGGTTCTTATTGTTTTTTGTGCTTCTGTATTTTCAGTGGTTTGTTGTATAATAAATAAAACATTTCTTATTCACAGAATGAGAAGCTAAAGCATAAATGTGTGAGGTGTGAAGCAACTGGGACGAGTAGGTTTCATGTGATCATTTTAAACTTTTCATCCATCAATTTTATTTTCAAAGAATAAATAAGCAACAGCCATGAATTTGGCTTTTTCCAAAGAAATTAAATCAAAACCACAGAAACACTCATCTGACTTATTTTAACATTTAATACATTTTTAATGTATCTCAGTTTTAAAAATTAATCCTTAGGCTTAATAACTGTCAAAATCCATTTATGATAGAATTTAGAAGATGTTTTTCATACATGTTTTACTGTGCAGAGTTGACAATATAGTGAATGATGACTTAATAATTCACCATGCATGACTGTTGACAGTCAGACATATTCTGCATATTATTTCAGTTTTATCCATACAAATCCTTGTCATTGTGCCTCTTTAAATGTAGAAAATCCAACAGAAATTACGTCATAAATGTTTATAATGTTAAAAGCTGAATTGGAGAAGCCCAAAACTGCAGGAGAGTTACACAGGTCCCTCAAATATTGACTTTAAACTTGTGAGGTAAAAACTGTTCAAATTATTGTTTGTTGATTGTTTTAAGTAAATAATAATAATAAAAAAAAACAGATTAAATAATAGCACAACCTGAAATTGGAGCAAATGCTCAGGATTTATTTTGATAAACTATTTCAATTAATCAAGGTTTAAATGAACACAAATGTTAATTATTAATTCCAAATGGCAGCTAACCTTAAAATATATTCTCTCAAGCTCCACATCAAAAGGGAAGTCTGTAAAATCTATTCATAAATCAAATAGCCCCATCTGTTAGTCCGAAAGTGAAATGTCAGCTGGAAATCAAAAATTCAAAATAAAAAAATAAATCCAAATTACTTTACTTATCCCCGAGGGGAAGTTCATTAAAGGATGCAATGTGAAACCTGAAGCTGATTTGTTCCACAGGACTGAGCAGAGCTCGGACGCCATTACTTGGGGAAGAACAGAACTCAAAAGTGACTTGGTGAGTCTTGATTTTCAAAAGAAATTTATATATCAAAACAAATGGCTGGGAATCTGGGAATCACTCTCCTTGATAGATATCTGAGCTGCCATGTGTGTTCAGAGACTTTCAGAGATCCTGTGTCTCTGAGCTGCAACCACAGCTTCTGTTCAAGCTGCCTGCAACAATTCTGGGAACAAGCTAAAAACAAAAACTGTCCCATTTGTAAAAGGAAATCTTCCAAAGAATTCCCTTGGGTGAACTTTGAACTACAGCAACTGGCTGACTCATTGTGATGCCATCTGCTGGTGACTAAATTACATGGCAGCATTTCCTGATTTGAACTGATCCTCTGACAGAAGTGAGAGAAAGTGAAAGAAGATTTTGACATTGTTGACGGTTCTGAGACGCCATTACAGGGAGTGAGCTCTCGGCTGGAAAAACACACTTTTGGAGTATTTAATGCAGTTAGGGGCAGCAACTGGGTGAGTCCTGCTTTTTGAAGATAATTTGGACACTAAAACAAATGGCTGAAAGAGCTCTTTTTGAAAGTTTCCTGACCTGCCATGTGTGTTCAGAGACTTTCAGAGATCCTGTGTCTCTGAGCTGCAACCACAGATTCTGTTCAAGCTGCCTGCAACAATTCTGGAAACAAACTAAAAACAAAAACTGTCCCATTTGTAAAAGAAGATCCTCAAAGGAATATCCAGATGTGGACTTTGCTCTGAAGGACCTGGCTGACTCTTTTGCTGGGAGACAGAAATCTGGATCATCTGAGACAGAAAAAGAAGAGAAGAAGCTGGAGGTGGTGTGTAGTAAACATCCAGAAGAGCCTAGATTGTTCTGTAAGGATGAAGACAGAGCTGTGTGTCCTGTCTGTGAGTTTTCTCTCCACCAGAGTCACAAAGTGGTTCCTATAGAACAAGCAGTCAGTGACCTGAAGGAGCAGCTGAAATCTGACTTACAGTCTCTGCAGGACAAGAGGAACAAATACAAACAAGTGGAGAAAACATACAATGAAATGATCCAACACTCCAAGAAGCAGCTGCTGTCCACAGAGAGACAGATCAGAGCAGAGTTCAACAAGCTGCACCAGTTCCTGAAAGAGGAAGAGGAGTCCAGACTGGCAGCTCTGAGGGAGGAAGAGGAGCAGAAGGGGAAGACTATCAGCAGAGAGATGAAGAGGATTCAGGAGCAGATCTCCTCTCTGTCAGTCAGTATCTCTGCTGTTGAAGAAGACCTGCAGAAACACAACGTGCCATTCCTCAGCAGTTATAAACCCACTCAGACCAGAGCCAGAGTCCAGTGCTCACTGTCAGATCCACAGCTGCTCTCAGGAGTGCTGATAGATGTGGCCAAACACCTGGGCAACCTGTCCTTCAGAGTCTGGGAGAAGATGAAGGAGAAGGTCCACTTCAGTCCTGTCATTCTGGACCCAAACACTGCAAACCGCTGTCTCCATCTGACTGATGATCTGACCAGTGTGAGAAATGGAGACACAAAGCAGCTTCCTGATAATCCAGAGAGAAACACTAAGTATGCCAATGTTCTGGGCTCTGAGGGCTTCAGCTCAGGGAAACACAGCTGGGAGGTGGAGGTGGGAGATCATCCTGACTGGATTGTAGGTTTGGCTAAAGAGTCACATGACAGGAAGGGGAAGATATTTGCTTCACCAGAATATGGAATCTGGTGTTTAAAGCATCTTGATGGAAAATACAATAATGGAGATGGTCAGACTGTCAGAGTGAAGAAGAGTCTCCAGAGGATCAGAGTCCAGCTGGACTATGACAGGGGGGAGGTGTCCTTCTACGACCCTGAAGACATGACTCACATCTACACTCACAGAGACACTTTCACTGAGAAACTCTTCCCATATTTCTGTGTTGTAAATGCTGGTGAAGCTAAAACTGCTGATATCAAAATCCGTCCAACAGATTTTTCTCTGTGATGTTCAGGAATGTTAAAGTTTGTTCAGACTTTATTCTGATTTCATCATCTATCTAGATCTCAGTGGAATCATTTAAAGAAAATTTGTATTAATAAATATATATAAACTCAATAGTATATAAATGTTCATACAGGTTTAAATTTATTCTAAAGGTTTTTTTCAAGTGTAAATCCTGGTTCGCAGCATCTTGTTTTTTAATCAGACCACAGTATGAAATATACTGTTTCTAAACACTTTGTTCACAGTTGTGTCACTGTTTTATCCTCATCAAACATCAGGTTTGATTTGTAACATTTTCTGATGAGTTCTTTCAGTTTTGATCATGTTTTTATTTCAGTGTTTTACACTTTAAACTCACAGTCTCAGTGGTTCAGTTTATCAAAACACATTGTGGCTCTGATTGATTGTTATTTCTTCTTTTGTTCTGCAGCAGAAATTATTTGCTCTCAAGAATTTTCTCTAATGTCTGCAGTTAATTCTGTAAATGTTTTTAATCTTTCATGCAACTTACTGCAAACACAAGCAGCAGATGATGAAAATAAATGTAGACTACAAAACACTGAAACTGTATCACATCATTAGGAGACAAACTTTATAAATATTAATCATCCTGATAATCGTCTCGCATTGTATGTTTTTGACATTTCACAATGACTTCATTGGTTACTTTCATAAATAATCAGTTCAGTTCTGTCTTTTGTTTAAGTGCACCAAACAGTTTAACAGTGGAACAATGATTTATGTTTTGCAGAATTACATAATATATATAAATATAGAGTTGATGGTGTTGATGTTTTGGAACACGTGTTAATCTGTTTGGTTCCACAAGGTGGAGACAGAATAAACCTTTAGGTTACAGGCTGGTGAGCATTTTCATTACTTTTATTTCACTTTCTGTCACTTTTTTCATGCATGTTGTTGTTACCTTCCACTTCTTAATGATCTGAGTGTAAATCTAAATGTGGGTATCTGGGAGACAATGTTCACTGACTGTGAATCCTAAAGGTTGGTCGATAAACGATTTTTTAATTATGTCAGAATCAAATAAACACATTTAATTATTCAGCACTGAAGAGGCTGCCTGTTATTTGGTGTTTTTGCAGAATCATTAGTTAAATTCAGAGCTTGTGGATTGAGATTGCTTCTAAATAAAACAGTTAATATTAACATTAATGTTTCTTTCCCGTTCTTCCTCTTTTACTTTTCTCATTCTTTCCTTTTCTGATGTTGTGGAAGACAAACTCCACTCACCTGTTCAGTGAAATGTAGCAGTGCAAACAGGTGGTGAGGGACACTGAATGCACAAACACCGCTGTGCTCCAGTTACTGTAGATATTGCCGTCCTCTGTTAGAAGGTGAATGTGACCGACTGAAGAAAAGACGATCCACAGTGTTTTCCAACAACACTGTCCAGGACTTCCTTACGGTTTTAGCAGAACGTGACCAAGTGTAATGGAATCTGGAAAGACACAAGAAAAATAATAAATTAACATATGTAATAAGGAATATTAATACAGTCAGGTTCTGTTTTTTTTTTCCATATCAGCATGCTGTAGAATGGGAAGAGTTGTTAATAAATGTACTATTAGCTGGTAAGAGAATAAACTCTCATGTTGACAGCTTGTGAATATGAACCTTTTAAGCCTTATTATTTTATTGTCTATATGAGTGTCATGTTGAATTTTAATACTTTGTCTGGAATGTTGCAATAATAACTGCAATAAGTAAAGAAGCAAATGAAGACCTAAAGAAAAAAACAAAGTATAATATCTGGTCATGATTCACTCTGAAAGCTGAAATTCTGATATTTTTAAACATTCGTTAGTCTCATAATAAACATTACAACAGTTGATTCTACAGATTTATGTGCAATTCATTTGTATTGTACTTCATAAAGAGTAAAATAAATACAGAAGAACACATTGTGATGCCATCTGCTGGTGAATAAATTACATCGCAGCATTTCCTGATTGGAACTGATCCTGTGACAGAAGTGAGAAAAAGTGAAAGAAGATTTTGACATTTTTGACATTGCTGAGACGCCATTACAGGGAGTGAGCTCTCGGCTGGAAAATACACATTTGGAGTATTTAATGAAGTTAGGGGCAGCAACTGGGTGAGTCCTGCTTTTTGAAGATAATTTAGATACCAACACAAATGGCTGAGAAAACCGCACTTTTTGAAAATTTCCTGAGCTGCCATGTGTGTTCAGAGACTTTCAGAGATCCTGTGTCTCTGAGCTGCAACCACAGCTTCTGTTCAAGCTGCCTGCAACAATTCTGGGAACAAACTAAAAACAAAAACTGTCCTATTTGTAAAAGAAAATCCTCAAAGGATCATCCTTTGGTGAACTTTGAACTAAAGCAACTGGCTGACTCCTTTGCTGGGAGACAGAAATCTGGATCATCTGAGACAGAAAAAGAAGAGAAGAAGCTGGAGGTGGTGTGTAGTGAACATCCAGAAGAGACTAAACTGTTCTGTGAGGATGAAGACAGAGCTGTGTGTCCTGTCTGTGAGTTTTCTCTCCACCAGAGTCACAAAGTGGTTCCTATAGAACAAGCAGTCAGTGACCTGAAGGAGCAGCTGAAATCTGACTTACAGTCTCTGCAGGACAAGAGGAACAAATACAAACAAGTGGAGAAAACATACAATGAAGTGATTCAACACTCCAAGAAGCAGCTGCTGTCCACCGAGACACAGATCAGAGCAGAGTTCAACAAGCTGCACCAGTTCCTGAAAGAGGAAGAGGAGTCCAGACTGGCAGCTCTGAGGGAGGAAGAGGAGCAGAAGGGGAAGACTATCAGCAGAGAGATGAAGAGGATTCAGGAGCAGATCTCCTCTCTGTCAGTCAGTATCTCTGCTGTTGAAGAAGACCTGCAGAAACACAACGTGCCATTCCTCAGCAGTTATAAACCCACTCAGACCAGAGCCAGAGTCCAGTGCTCACTGTCAGATCCACAGCTGGTCTCAGGAGCGCTGATAGATGTGGCCAAACACCTGGGCAACCTGTCCTTCAGAGTCTGGGAGAAGATGAAGGAGAAGGTCCACTTCAGTCCTGTCATTCTGGACCCAAACACTGCAAGTCCCTGGCTCTATCTGACTGATGATCTGACCACTGTGAGGAATGGAGAAAAATATCAGCAGCTTCCTGACAATCCAGAGAGATTCAACTACTTTGCAGATGTTCTGGGCTCTGAGGGCTTCAGCTCAGGGAAACACAGCTGGGAGGTGGAGGTGGGAGATCATCCTGACTGGAATGTAGGTTTGGTTAAAGAGTCAGTTGAGAGGAAGCAGAAAATATGCGTTTCACCAGAATATGGAATCTGGTGTTTATGGCATGGTGATGGAAAATACAGTAATGGAGATGGTCAGATTGTCAGAGTGAAGAAGAGTCTCCAGAGGATCAGAGTCCAGCTGGACTATGACAGGGGGGAGGTGTCCTTCTACAACCCTGAAGACATGACTCACATCTACACATACAGAGACACTTTCACTGAGAAACTCTTCCCTTATTTCAGTCTTGCAAAGACTGGTGATGCTAAAACTGCTGATATCAAAATCTGTCCAACAGATTTTTCTCTGGAATGTTAAAGTTTGTTCAGACTTTATTCTGATTTCATCATCTATCTAGATCTCCGAGGAATCGTTTAAAGAAAAAAGTTGTAAATATAAACTCAATACTCGAGCTGCATAACAGGTGATAAACGTTCATACAGGTTTCAATATATTCTGATGTTTGTTTGTTAAGAAACAGATTTAGTGTTTAAGTTTTGCAAAGAAAGTTTGGCTACAAATCACTTAAACTGCATCACATCATCAGGAGACAAACTTTATAAATATTAATTATTGTGATTATCAGCATTTATTGTAAAAACAAATATTTCAGTAACTTTAAGTTATGGATCTGTTGTTTTGTTAAATGTTGCAAAGTTGTTTAATTTTCCTTCAGTCTTTAATTCTTACACTGCTTCTTCATGCAGTATATCATATTTTTTGTACACATGGTGAATAACATGAATGATAAATGTCAAGTTTGTGATGAACAAAAAGGAAATACCAGCAGAACAATTTAATTTGTTTCCTCAATCAAATATATATATATATTTAAATCAGATGTGCATCAAATGGATCCTGCTTCACATGATGTGTCATTAAATCAGCAGCAGTTTAATTTACAGTTTTGTGTTTCTGTATTTCCAGTTTCTTTAAATACACGAGTCAAATAGCCTTGTCACTGTACAAAAATATACCAGTAACTACAAATATGTATGATCTTCAACATTTGTGATTGGCAGGAAATTATTTTATGCTTTTTTATTTTGTAAAATCACGTCACAAATTAATAAATTGTACATAAAGAATCCAGAAACATTATCATACCGCCTTGATAAAGGTAAATATCAGAAAGCGTGAGAAATAAAGCATATGTTTAAAATTAGCTGTGCGACTTGTCCATTTTTTTTTAATGAAGTAGAAATTTTTACAGTTGCATTGAATTTTTGTATTTGTGTTTTAACATAATAAAAAGTCAGAAATCACATTTAAAGATGGTTAAACTTTTCCCTCCTATAACTTCTGCAGACTATAAAGTGTAAAAACAGCAATTCAGGTTAAAACGAATAATTTACAACAGTCTCCTGAACATAATTATATATTTTTCACATTCAGATGTCTGAAAAACAAAGGAACGAGCAGAATCGTTGCAGCTGTTGATAAGTTTAGTGATTTGAAGCTGTAACAGTGTGTTGATACTAAAGTGTGTTTAAACACTCATTGAAGAGAGCGAGTACTGAGGGTTGGTACAGAGATGTAGGGAGGCTGTCTGCAATGATTTGCTCTGAAGGAGAATTGAGATTTTAACTAAAGATGAGTTTGAGTCAGTCAGCAGGACTGTATAATGCTGACTCAGTGTGTGAAGGCTGCACAGATGGAGATGCAGGTCACTTGACTGACATGATGATTATTTCCTCAAACATGTTTAAATCATTCATGAAATGTAGAGTGTTAACCAGAATAAATCTGCCAACAAAAATGTTTTGCATTTTGTTATATATATTTTGTGTTTTCATCTACGAATAAATACATATTTTTTTTAGCAAGTAGCAACTATAAAGGAATTTCATGGATGGTCACTGTAAAAACTCATAATAAAACAATTAGCACCATCTGCTGGTTATAACGTGTAAAGTCAGTTGTCAGTTATTTAAAAGAATGGAAAGTGAAACTTAAGCTGTTTTCAACATTGCTGAACGGAGTTGAGACGCCATTATACGGTGAAGGATTAGAAAGGATTATAACCTGCGATTTAATCTGATTTGGTGAGTCTTGCTGTTAAAGGATAATTCACATATCTTTGCAAATGGCTGAGAAAATTGCTCTTCTTGAAAGTTTCCTGAGCTGCCATGTGTGTTCAGAGACTTTCAGAGATCCTGTGTCTCTGAGCTGCAACCACAGCTTCTGTTCAAGCTGCCTGCAACAATTCTGGGAAAGAGCTAAAAACAAAAACTGTCCTATTTGTAAAACAGAGTCCTCTGCAGATGAACCTGCAGTGAACTTTGCACTGAAGGAAGTGGCTGACATATTTGGTGAAAAACAGAATAATTGTTCTCCTGAGCTGGAAAATGAAAAGGAGGAAGAGGAGGTGGTGTGTGATAAACATCCAGAAGTCCCTTATTGGTTCTGTGAGGATGAACAGAGAGTTGTGTGTCCTGTTTGTGAGTTTTCTCTCCACCAGAGTCACAAAGTGCTTCTTGTTGAACAAGCAGTCAGTGACCTGAAGGAGCAGCTGAAATCTGACTTACAGTCTCTGCAGGACAAGAGAGACAAATATGAAGAAGTGGAGAAAACATACAATGAAGTGATCCAACACTCCAAGAAGCAGCTGTTGTCCACAGAGACACAGATCAGAGCAGAGTTCAACAAGCTGCACCAGTTCCTGAAAGAGGAAGAGGAGTCCAGACTGGCAGCTCTGAGGGAGGAAGAGGAGCAGAAGGGGAAGACTATCAGCAGAGAGATGGAGAGGATTCAGGAGCAGATCTCCTCTCTGTCAGTCAGTATCTCTGCTGTTGAAGAAGACCTGCAGAAACACAACGTGCCATTCCTCAGCAGTTATAAACCCACTCAGACCAGAGCCAGAGTCCAGTGCTCACTGTCAGATCCACAGCTGCTCTCAGGAGCGCTGATAGATGTGGCCAAACACCTGGGCAACCTGTGGGATAAGATCCCCTTCAGTCCTGTGATTCTGGACCCAAACACTGCAAGTCCCATGCTCCATCTGTCTGATGATCTGACCAGTGTGAGACGTGGAGACACAAAGCAGCAGCTTCCTGATAATCCAGAAAGATTCACTATACATGCCAATGTTCTGGGCTCTGAGGGCTTCAGCTCAGGGAAACACAGCTGGGAGGTGGAGGTGGGAGATCATCCTTACTGGATTGTAGGTTTGGCTAAAGAGTCCGTTGACAGGAAGAGGGTGATATCTCCTTCGCCAAAAGATGGAATCTGGAGTTTATTTCATCAGAAAGGAAAATACACTAATGGAGCTGGTCAGACTTTACTACTGTGGAAGAGTCTCCAGAGGATCAGAGTCCAGCTGGACTATGACAGGGGGGAGGTGTCCTTCTACAACCCTGAAGACATGATTCACATCTGCACTCACAGAGACACTTTCACTGAGAAACTCTTCCCGTGGTTCTACATCGGTCCAGCTGCTGATGCTAAAACTGCTGATATCAAAATCTGTCAAACTAAAATGTCTTTTTGATGTTCAGGGAGGGTGCTGTGGTATCAGTTGTTTATTAGGATTTTTATAATGGTGGAAGTTTCAGACAATTGCAGCTGGTTCTTTTTAAGTGACAATTTTCTAATTTAAAAGAACATAGAGAAAATGTAGTGATTCAGGTTAAAACATGAGACATGATTCACATTTATCAGAGACTGGTGAGTGGAGTACCAAGAATAAAGAGTGGAGCAACAAGGATAAGCCCCAAACGCAGACAACCAGGCAAACTGATTCAGGGATATAATTACCTATTTAGGGAACAAAGTCTAATCAGGCAACCATAACCAAAGTGGTATGCAGGAAATCCAAAACATAAGGCAGAGGTTACAAACATGCAGGTAAATTTTCACATTCCAGATTCCAGATAACAGAATACAGACTAGAAAGCAATGCTACTAAGCAACTTGAGTATCTTGAAAGAAGTGAATGGTTTATAGTCTCTTTTATTTTCTCTTATGTTGTCATTATATGTATTGTGTTTTTTCAAATTCAATAAACATTTGATCACAAAAAAAAAAAAAAGAAGTGAATGGTAAAGTGCTGGTTAAATGTGGGCTGATGGAGAAATTGGGAACAAGTGATCAAGTAGATGGTCCCAGCTATTTCAAATCACTCTTCTTTTTTTGGTATTCTACATCTTCTGCAGATTTAATTTGATGTCAAATATCAAAGACATGTTTTGGTTACTGTCTCAATTATCTAAAATGTACTGTTCAAAGGAATTTTCATGTTTGCTGTATTCATGGAATCTATTTTTCTCTCAAGTAATGTTTGTAATGCACGCTAGTTAAACCATGTAGTTTTTTATCTATGAGTTTCCACTTACTATGAAATGATGTCAACTGAGTATTTGGACGTTTTATATCTTTAAATTGTAAAGAACTGGCTTGATAAGAATATTCTTGTTTTATTCAGTTAGTCACAATGTAGTGTGCGTATATATTTAGACTTTCATTGTAGGGGCTGTTGTTTTACTCTGAAATCACAAGATATTTCACTGTTTTCTGATTTTTTTCTCAGTTGCATAGTTTTGAATGTGTGGCTGCCATTTTGTATAACCCTTTATACTGTAATGCAGTGGTTAATGAAATATGATTTCCCCCAATAAAACAAAATACAAGTTTAGCTGTCTTCATGTCCGTCATAATTTACACCTGGTGGATGGTACCTGACCTCTGTCAGAACAAAGTAGACTTCAGTGTTTGAGCTTCATGACATCACTATAAAAATGTTTCTTTTTTAAATTGTAGTTGTCAATTAATTTGCATAATTACATTTGTTTGTAACGTAGGGGAGTTATGATAGCTTTGAGTAGAAGCAAAGCTTAATGTAATGATCTAATGTGATGCTAACACTAAAAGTGAATCATCAGCCTGACTTTAAAGACCGTTATTGTCGTCTCATTAGAGAGAGTTGAAATGTGTTTTATTCTACTCACAGGTTAACAGCATGTGTCTCTCACCAAAATAGATATTGCCTTACAGTTTCTTTCTACCAAAAAATGTTTATTTTCGGTTATCACTTAAAGTAAACCCAGTAGTAGCAATTCTGGGTTTAAAATATTGGAGTAGTTATTATATGTGACACAAGCGTACTGAACCACACTCAATTGATAAATTACCTTTTTTAATGAAAAGCTACACAGGGGGAAGCTACCTAACGTTATTATCCTCCCTTATTCCCATTGGCTGCCGTGACAACGACTGGAACATTCGGCTAGAAGTCTTCAGTTATCACGGTCGCTTTTTCATCCTTAACACCGGTGTTCATCACGTCTTGGTGAAGCTATGTATTAGCCTGTTGGATGTGTTTATATTTACATGCCCTACAAATGTGAAATATATGCCCACATACTGTCCTTATTCCATACACAACTCTTTCTCACTCTTTCTGTTTGTTTTATTTTATTTGTGCTCGCCATTTTGTTACGCACTCGACCGTTGGCTTACTAGCTTGTTTTGCTAACCTCAGAGCAAGTTGCTAACGGCGTTCGGCTAACGGTTTTCGACGCTATATTGAGTCGTAACTGACTGTAAAAAGGTTATAACTCAGTTTGTTAAGAAAAATAAAACATATTCACTTACCCTGAAGGTGTCGGGACATTATTATTCCTGTATAGGTTGCTCCTTGTTGTGAAATGTCAAGACGTTGGGTACATGACGCTAGAACTTCCGGTCAAAATACTTCGCCGACAAATTATACTATGAATGTAGCTCTTAAATCAATATTGTACACTTTTGGCATACTTTACCCTGATATTTCAAAAATACTTCCTCGAAATTCGCTATTCTTTCCTCTGAATCATCTCTCGTTGAAACGCCATACATACTGACATGCCGCCGGATGTAACGGTTGACTGGCCATCACCGAGGGGGCGGGGCTTCCTTAAGGATCAATTTATACATTTATTTATTTATTTAAAAAAAACAGAAACTGATTCACTTTTCTATTTAAATGATCATTTTATTGATAACACCTTAACACATTTTCTTGAAGAAGTTATAGAAACACGTGTAGCACGTAAGAGAACAGAGCAATAACTCGAAGAATCAGAGAACTAGAGGATTAATATTATTATACAGAAGAAAAACCCAAAGTGACAGAAAAGAGACAAACTAGAAAGAGCCGACTGCAGAGAAATGATTGAATCAGGTTGGAGACAGAGGGAATGGGAGAAAGAGTGAAAGACAGCCTACAAACAGAAGCCAACTCAGTGTTGTCAGTGCAACCTAAGTCACAGTTTATCTCAGTAACGCTTCGTCTGACTAAACAGCTGACAGGAAGGCAGCAGAGCTCTCATTTGACCTCATTTGGACAATTATTCTAGTTTAAATGTAGGGCTGCACAATTAGCTTTGTTTATCTATACAGAATCACGATTTATCAGCAGTAAATACGCATTTAATTCAGTTAATACAAAAAGTGTCTGGAAGCAGTTTCTGATATAGTATGAAGAATTAATTTCTTGTATCATCATCATGATCATGAATGTAATCAGGATGGTGATGTTGGTCATAATTGTGCAGCCCTGATCAATAAGTATAATGGAAGCTTGTTCTTATGCTACTGCTGTTGTCTCTGACTGGACTGTCGGTTAGTTTTGACGCTAAAGTTAGCTTAATGTGCAGCTACATGAGAAGCATCAATGTGCCGTCCACCTGTGTGTGTTTGTGCTTTACTCTCTGTGACTGCACCCCCCTGCTGGAGCTCCTTCACCCTTTGAACTGTGTCTAATCTGTCAGTTGGACTTGAGTGCTGTTCCTCAAAGTGACATGCAGGCTCACTGAAGCTCCGGTCACTCTTGGTGCTGATGGTCAACAAGCAATCCTCAACTCGGCTACGCACTAAACGCAGCTGCTCTGCACTGACAACATAGAGCCCCATTTAAAAGCATGCCAAATAATCGTCTTCACATCATCAAAATCATCAATATCAACATCCCCATAGTGCCACAGTCATTAAAATCATCATCTTAATCATCTTCATATATCATCTTGAGACAAAAATAGCTATATGCACTTAAAAAGCTGAGAAAATAGACAGAGAAAGGTCGAGTATCAGCATTCAGTAGAAAATGAGAAACAAAATAAAAAGGAAAACACCAAAAAAAACAAGTGTCCCGTTGACGGTCATGCAAAGAAAATGCCAGCTACGCTGCTAGTTAGTTGCAGTTGTGTAATACTGTGAACTCCCTCTTTTTAAATATGTGAATCCTATTATATTGATTTTCAAGGCTAGTAAACACACTAAGAAGAACAGAAGAACAACACCTTTGTACTGTACATGCTGCTATCTCTTCTTTTTTCTGGAGGGGGGTGGGGGTCATGTCTGGTTAGCACGATCACGCATAGATGCCTTCAGGTAACCTTTGACCGATCAGTAGTAGAACAGGGTCAGCTAGGCATTAACACTGTTACTGGATGAGACACGAGTACAATACAACGACTCAGTGGTTCACCTTGAAAAAAACCTTAATTTGAAGCAAAAAAAAAAAAAACATCATCACCTTAAAAAAGGCAAAACTTTGGGAGGGATAGTTCACTCAAAATACAATCCTGTATTATATGAGTTTTAAAGTGATAGATGTCCCACTCTGGCAAAAGTGGTAATGACCTACGTGGAGAAAAAAAAAAGATGGACACCATAAAACTGCAAAAAAAATGCCAAAAACTACTTCAATATAAAGATGCAGAAGAAAAAAAGCAGAAAAAGTAAATCACACCATGTTGGTCGTTACAGAAAAACACATGCAGGATGCAAATTGGGTGTACTATCCCTTTAAAAACAGTCATGTTTGACATGGAGCAGTGTCCCTTTGAACAACAACAGACAGTACTTGCACAAGTGCATGAGCTGTACAATAGGAAAAACAAAAAGCACATTAAAATTAGTCACTAAAATAAATAAATAAATATTCAAAATAAATAGAAACCTGAGGACTATTCACCCAACCGACTGCCCGGTCTCTTTAACATCTTGGTCTGACCAATAGGGGCGAGACAAATGTGAAGGCAGCCAATGGTGGACAAGCAAAGTACAGAGGAGCTGATCGCAAAGTCAGAGCCCCGACAAAAACAGTTTTCAGTCCATCGGATTAATCCTGCCACCCCTGGCACAAGCACTTTATATCATAAAATACATGAAAAAAACATAATGCATGAAAAATTAAAAGTCCTGGGCTGAAGGCAGGGGACTGATATGTCCTCCGAAATAAAGCCTTCCATCTCTCACACAACACACAGCTCCAATATTGCCCCCCAGGCTTGTAAAGAACACACACGGAGAGCAATGGATGTACTGTACATGCTTGCAGACACACACACACATATTGCACCCTGTGGCAAAAGACTGCCCTGAAACGAGGAACCGAAACACTGATATGTAGACGTTTATGAAGCTCCGAGCATTCAAACTCTTTATTACTTACTCCTGATATGAATATATTCATTTTTGTGCTTCATGTAGATAAAAAGCAGCAGCGCCATCTTTCTGCAGTGAGAAAGGTCACACTGCCTCTGTGTTCCTATCTTTTCGAGCACTGACTTCTTTTTGTTTGTTTGTCTTTTTGATTGAAAAAAGGACCTGCTGCTGTGTTCCTGGCTGCACTGAGATTTGAGCGAGTTAAAAATATCACAACTTTTAGGAAAAGCACACTGAGCTTCAAGCAGCAGCAGGAGCCTCCAACAGCGCATCTTTTCCCTAGCAGCTGTTTAGAACCACTAGCCGGGGAAAAAACAACACAAAACCACCAAAACAAAGCAGGTTCCCGGTGGAAACGGGGGGCCGAGGCTGAACTACTTCTCACTGAGATGATCATTGTGTAAGAAAGGGCTGCGTGCTGCTACTGCGAGTGAAAAATAACAGTTTGTTGTCATGATAAAAGATACTTTGAGGTTTCGGTACGAAGTATTTCTCTCATTTTTATGATGCACCAACAAAAAAACAAGAATCGTTTCTCATTCATCACAAGTTGGTATAACAAGAATATTTTTCTTATCTGTTTTACTGGAAAGTTAAATGTTTTGAATCTTAATTTTAAAGATATATTTAAGCCACGAAGACACTTTCTGTGTCTAATACACAAACTGAACACACATTATGTTGCTGCATGTCGCATGTGGACCAAACTATGTCATATAAATCAAATGATATTTGTCACACAGGGTCTACTTCCTGTTGCCAGTAGGTGAGACACGAGAAATGTTGGAGCAGATTGGACGTGTAAATGAATGTAATTTCCTGTTGCCAGTAGGTGGCGCTATGACCATAGGTCAATATTAAGTTGGACAGATGAGAAACGTGGTGCACATTCAAGTAAAACCTACTTCCTTTTTAATCTGGTAACACAGTATTTTTGCTTCTTCGCCACGGCAACATTGTCCGATTAAAACTGTAGTTTTTAACAGCTTATCATCTCAAATGTCTTGTAGATTGTACAGACTAAGACTGAAGTCTATCGGGTTAAATCTCTAAGAGTAAATGGTTAAAGAACAAAGAAAAACACACTAAAATGTAGATTAAATTCAAAACGCTCCTTGCTTGTGTTGTATGAACTCTCAAATGTACGTCGCTTTAGATAAACACTAGCTGAGTTAAATTTTAACATCGTAATTATAATGAAATGTGTCACTTCCTGTTGTGTTTGTGATATCGGTCCAATGAGGCTTTTTAGTGCGTCTCCCCATGTTACATCTGCAAATTTAATTTCAATAATCTACGTCAAATTTAAAGGCTGGGGCTTCAACTTTGTAAAAGGGTGCACTATAAGGACATTTTATCAAAACAGAGCAACAGTGTAACAAAATATCTTTAACATTTTCAACTTTAGCCCCTCAAAAATACGACTAATTTGAGAAAATATAAAATACAGTTCCGGGGCTCTGGCTCTAAAAATGATCTTCTTCTTTGTTTTGATTTTCATAATTTAGGCTGTGACAGCGCAGGGAACTCTACCATTACAGGGTCATCACTGAAGTAAAAATAGTGATAAAACTCCTGTTGTTTGTTTCCTGTTTAACATGTTCATGTTTTGAGGCAGGAAGACACCAAGCTCAACTTCGGCCGTTCACATTACAGCAAAAGGCAAAACAGATTCCTCAAACTGTGCAGAGTTATTGTGTCCGGCTTACAAAACCACATCCACTCATACATAAACATCAACTCTCTACATTCACACACGACACCTTCCAAAAAACAACAAAATAAACATGTTGACCTCGAGTTTGGGTGCAGAATTATAGCTCACATACAAGAAGCAAGTTACAAAAATCGCCAATATCATTTTCCACTTAATAGCCACAATAAAAAACAGCCACTGTTAATATGGGGGGAAAAACATGCTTCCTTAAAAAGATAAGAGAAAAACAAAAAAAGATTTCCTTCAACTCTAGAAACCACTGGCATCAAGAATTTTGAATTATAGAAATTACATATACAATTGCAAATGTGTAATAATAATCATAATAATAATAATATAGTAATGATAATAATAGATTTTACTTAAAACTTTACATACTGTATTTCCAGTGCAGTGTTTATGTCACACAAGTGTGGGTTCACAGGAGGACAAGAGGGTTGGTGGCACAAAAATTGTGGTGGGACGAGGGGGAAGGAATCACACCCCCACACCCCCCCAGTCACCCAGCGTGCCTGAGGGGAGGAGAGGAAGCCGGAGAGGTGAAGGGTGTCGAGCGGTTGGCGGTGGTAGTAAAAGAAGAGATGCATGCTGGGGGTTGAGGCCGGGCGTCCAGTGAGGGAGGGTTTGCTGTTGAAGGGCCTGTCCCCAAACCGACAATGGACTTGTTCTTTATTCCTTCCTCCTCCTCCTCCTCCTCTCTCCAGCAGAGCACTCCTGACAGACAAAGCTACGACATTCAACCCTGAGAAGGAAAACAAAACAACAATTAACAGTAAATATGTCACAATGATCAGTGCAGCCCAGACTGACAAACAGCTTAACTTATCTTCTGCTTTTTTACTCATAGAACATGAGCAATAACAGGATTCTAATATGCAATATCACCCTATAAGTGCGATATATTTATCCTTCATTATTACGACATAAGCGCCACCTGTTTTGTACCTTAAGTCTTTTATGCATTTAATTTATATTCTCATTTTTATCTGTAGTGGCACTTCGTTCAGTGACAATAAAGGCTATGTTATCTTATCTTAGCTTAAACTTAAAGGATTAGTTGAGCATTTGATGTCTGAAATGACCCGTGAAGTCTTCCATCAAGAAGCAGAAAACAGAGCAGAAAGAGATGCTATTATGCTTATCTGGACTATTCACATAACACAGGCTGATGGAAACACACATCAGTTTTCTTGTAATGTAAAAAAAAAAACAGGTATTATTGTCAAAATATAAACTTTCCAACAACCTTTGAAAGGATCATACGTTTAGAAAATTTCCATTAGAAAAAGTAATAAAAACGAAGCTTAAAATTGTGATATTTCTGTCAAAATCACTTTATTCTACATGTCTCATTTAAAAGGTTGCCAAAATAAACAGTTTGTAATAACCAGATCCTGTTAAAAACATTAAATTCTGCTCCTCAGAGACTTGATTGATTCTGCTGAGACCAACGGTCACGTGACAAATATTCACTGAAAATCTGTTTACACAGAGCTGAGAGGAGAGGACAGGGAAACATGCAAATAGTTCAATATGTATAGCATGTGGAGACACAATGTTTTTTTAAATAAAAAAAAGATCTTTTTTTATCATTATGACTGTGTTATTCTGTTATTATCTGTCTGCTATTCTTATTTTGCACAAAAGACAGTTTTGAGCTGCAGGACATATTGCACTGAAATACAAGTAAAATGTAAAAGAAACGCCCTGAAACTGCTTGTTGGGGTTCAGAGGGTGAAGTGAAATCCCTCCATAAATTAATCCGGTTACAGAAAGCACTTTACTAACTGCAGAAAATATATATTTATGTACAACAGCCGCAGCTCCTTCACCGAAGAAGACACATTTCCCAAACATCCTCTGAGAAGAACGCCCATACCTCACTGGAGCGGCGCAGCTGGTGCGCCTGAGCAGTGGAAGTGGATGTTCTGCCACTTGCTGTCTCTGCGATGCCAGACGCGGGTTTCCTCCGACTGGCTGGACCGCGGTCGACCCTGGTTGTCGA
>CAFUXE010000786.1:56691-67545 GCA_903364295.1 Serranus cabrilla | reverse complement strand
ATTTCTGCAGAGCCAGAAACGACTCATACGGTCGGGTTCACTGTTATTAAAAATGTCTCGGAGTTGCACTTCGCAGTTAAAATATTTGCGGTTTTTAAAAATAACGAGAAAACGACAAGAAACAAGAGAAATGTTTTCAAGGTTACTGCTGCTGTTAACCTGCACTGTAACAATAGAGAGATATATTTACATGTTTAAAATTTCAATATTTTTCAGAAATTTACTGTATTATTTTAAACAGGATTCTTTCTATTTTTTTCTCAATTAAGTGCAAATAAATAATATTTTATACATAAAAAATACTTTTATTACAAATATTAACCATAAAATATAAGACCAAATCTGTAAAAAAACAAAAAAGAAAATGTTTACAGTATCATTCAATTGCTTAATTACAGTGAATTCTGTGTAAAAGGAAAATACATCATATTGCTGAATGTAAAATTAGGGCAGCTTCTGTTTTCTTACAGTAAAAAAAACAAATTTCTTCGAAAAAAGTAAAATAAATCGTAAAAAAACGGGTAGCAGAGATGTGTTTTTAATGAACTTGCTGAGGTTTCGTTGTTCTTATGGACTTCTTACAGCTCAGGGACTCTCATGGTGACCTCGCAGTGCTTTCTCTACCCACGGACGACCGCTTCTTCCTCTATTATCCTCTAAATCTTCTTAACTTTCTGACCCTAGTTGCTCCGGTCCATGACTGCTGCCTCCAAGCTGCAGATGCACGGAGCAGACAAGCTTTTTAAGTAATTTCCTGAACACTAAAAATCGGTTTATGTCTGTACACAGGAAGTATCTAAAGGAGCACAAATGAGGTCGATGCTAAGGCTAACACTCATTTGTGCTCTGGGAGTTCTCACAGCTTTACACGTCATCTGGGCTGAACTTTTTTCTTGTGTGGCGCCCGACAACTATTGTGCGATTGGTCAGAAATTTTAATTTTGACGTGTGCTGCAGCTGCACTTCTCGTGAAGTAAGAAACGTCTTGGCCAGAACTAACTTTGTTCTTGTTGTTCTCTGTTTTTGTGGAGTATGTAAGGTCCTTTACTCTGCATCAGCTGCATGTGTAAAAGGAAAACTGAAAGTTTTATTATTATTATTTATTATAAAAGCTGCTTAAACAGTTGCTATGAAATCGCGCTGCCTCTTGTCTGGAAACTACAATCAAGTTATCGAGTTTAAAATCCGTAGCATTAGCTGTATCTTGTGGGAACATATTTAAATTCTGAACTACATATGCAGCATAATGCAACAGCTTCAAAGGTTTTGGACATCATAAGATCCAGCCCAGCCTTGCATCTTCCACAGTGTTCACCATGCACCACTGTCCCTCCCCTCCCTCCCCCCGCTCCCCCCGTGTTGCAGCGCATGCACCAGTCCAGTGCCCCATGCAGCATTCACCGACAGCTCTCAGGCAGCTCCATCCTTAAAGGGACAGGGGGGAACTTTCCAGTGTCATCGTCAGACAGAGAAAAGAAGAGAGAGGGAGAGAGGAGGGAAAGTGGGAATGGGATTCTGGTGGAGAAACAGGAAAATGACAGAGACAACAGTGAGCAGAGAGGTAGAAACGACAGATTATAGGAAAGGAAATGAGGTAAAATGGAGTGAGATGGTGACAAAAAGGAGAGGAGAAAAAAGAGAAAGAGAGAGACAGGACAGCAGTTTGGCTGGGGCGAGGCCATGCTTGCTGGAGATGATGGGATGAATGTGGGTCAGTGGTGATGGAGAGCAGCGATGGCCACTGCAGCCGCCACATCGCGTCTCAGACAGGAAGTGACAGATGTGCTGAGGTGGAAAATGACAGCAATAGCTGAGCTTCCATCCATTACGAGTCGCAAAGAATGGAAACTGAAATATTCATGAAAAATATCAAAAATGCATTCCTGATTTACTTTCAGTCTCATATGTTTTTACACATTTTTCAAATGGAGGAGGTTTGAAATGATGTATTTGTGGCATTTATTGAGATTCGACAGGTATTTGTGTTTAATGCATTACTTCTTGGCAGCGCTGGAATGTAACTAAGTACATTTACTCAAGTACTTTGAGGTACTTCTACGACCATTTTATGTAACTTTATACTTCTACTCAAGGCAAATATTGTACTTTTACTCAACTAAATTTAGCTGGAAGCTTTAGTTACTTTTCAGGTTGAGATTTAACATAAAAAACATGATACGTTTAAAGACTTTTTTTAAAAGTTAAACCTCATATCACTGTATTAAGTAGTTAAAATCAGTGAAAACAGCCGTATGTTGCTTACATTAATGCATTAATAATAATCCAATAATTTGGAATATATGAAACTATCTGAGTGGGTTCATTCTGCATAACGAGTACTTTTACTTTTGATACTTTAAGTACATTTTCTGATGCTTTTCTACTTTTATTTCAGTAAATTTTGAATGCAGGACTTTTACTTGTAGTGGAGTAATTTCACAGTGTGGTATTAGTTCTTTTACTCAATTTAGGGATCTGAATACTCCTTCACCACTGCTTCTTGGATACAAAAACAAAAATACGGCCAGAAACAAATGGGTTTTTTGCGTTTGAAATGATATATATTGTTTTATAGCAGAAGACACTGAATGTAATGAATAAATAGGCCAAACAAAAGAGAAAAAATGTAAAAGAAAATATGTTTACTGTTAGATATTAAGACAGGAATGACAAGGAATGCTTATACCAGAAGAAAGACTGATTATTACTTATATAAGATGCTTTCTGTTTAATTTTTTGATATGTCCTATCATAATGTACACTTTGGCATGTTGCCCTAACCCAGAGACTGGAAAAAGTTGCATTTGAATTCCTGTGATGCATCAAAAGTTGCATAAAACCTGCGAGGTAGACAGTAAGATGGAAACGTAGCAAATGCTGCAGATGACGAGTAAATGTTCGGCCATCATGCTCTGAGCTCCCATGCTGAGAAGAAGAGAGAGATGAGGGAGGGAAAGTGGAAGAAGAGGAAGAATAAAGTGTAGAAGACAGGAGGAGGGGAGGGGTGGCATGCCCCGGGAGAGCCACCACGCTACCTTGTTCCACCAGCCCTGCGGTGGTGCCGGCGGCTGCAGCCACTGCTGCCGCGGCCGCAGTGACCGAGGCGGGAGCGGTGGTCTGCCTGCTGCCCACTGTTACAGAGTCCGACAGCCAGCCGCGCGTGAAGAGAGAGAGTTAGGAAAAGGAGGACAAGAATGAGGTGAATGAGGAAAAGGGGGTTAAAGATGGAGAGATGGTGGAGCGTGTGAGGGGAGGGTGTGAGGAGGCAGAGACACAGCAGGGGGGGAGGGAGGTGAGACACAAGAAGGCGGAGACAAACGGAGCTGGTTAGTTCAGAGAAGGACACGACCGTGACACAATAAAAACTCCGCTGCTCTGAGAAAAACATCAGGGAGACACAAATCCTTCATTTGAGGACCTCTGATGCTTGCATTTTCACTCAGTGCGTCCCTGAAAACAGCGTTATTGTTGTTGATAATGACGGTGAAATCTAGTCAGGGTTAGTGGGTGTTAGATTTGCAGTGCTCAGTGACCTTAACAACAAATAAAGGTGCAGGCAACATATCAGTGGTTTACTGAGGATTCATGCTGTGAGGATATTAAACTCTGCAATTATCACTTGATATGATATAAAGACGTGTACTTTTCAGTTATTTCCTATTCATTCACCTGATGACCTCACACTGATTACACACTAAGAGGAGGATAGAGCGAGGAAGGAAGGAGGGACAGTTGAAGTGTTGAAGACGTGGGAGGCAAAGAGCCGAGTGGATGTTTCCCACCGCAAAGCCTTCAGTGTCAGAGTAGCTGCTGTTAGTCGTGTTTACTAAAGCTGCATGCATGCACACACACACACACACACACACACACTAACATCACTCACATCTATATATGCAAGATACACACATACTAAACAGGAACACAGACTCAAAACAAAGTGTTCAACTTCAACGATAATCAAGAAACCGCTTCAAATAGATTTATCAGGTTTAAAGGTAATTTATTCAGAAGCTTTTATTTTATCTTTAATCATCAGCAATTAACTGATACTAAACTCAGAGTACTGAAGTTTAATAAGCTATTTATTCTAACTTAATGTATTCTTTGTTTACTCAGTTTTCTTTTCAAGATTTGTTTTAAATGTCATAATACATTGCATATATTAACAATACTGTAAAATACTTGTGAAATGGTTTTTCCCACTAAAATTGAATATTTGAGCGGACACAAAAACACAAAAAAAAATTTATTTCACTGACCACACATTAAGTGAAGCTTACGTATCTTACTTTTGTTGAGAAACACTGGAATATTTGAATCTTACTGATTATATTAACAATAAATTAGGGAAAACAGAACAAAAGTTATATGTGAAAGTGTCTCTGAGGCAGCCTCCTCGAGATGTACAATTTATCCTCTATTTTTGATTATAGCTGATATTTAAAAACAAATATTGAACCTTGAGGAGAGTGTTACAGAGATATACGTGAATACAAGGACGAGTACACGGACACAAACACATCCACAGCTTGCTGGTCAAATTCAGTGGTTCCCCATGGTGGTTTCACTTTCAATACTTAAAACTTCTACACAGTTAGGACATTGAGTGCAATGGTAAATATTATGAAAACAACAAGATTTCCTACCTTAACGACAGAACAGGCCGTGTGTTAGTACCGCTCATTACAACAAACGTATGTATCGCGTCTCGCGCTTCGCGGTACGGCTAAAAATAGCATACACGTCAGTTTACAAACACAAGTTCGCGATTGGTACATTTTTTTTTAAAAAGCTGCAGTGATGCTACAAAACCACTTACCTAGGTTTAGGGCAAAAAAAACTTCCCGTTTAGCCGTTATAAAAGACGGTTTAAACCGTCAAAAAGGTACGTAGATGCCGGAACTGAAGCGGTTGCTACGAGCGACGTGATTACCGGAAGTAAGTTACGTTCAAAAACGTGATTCACATAACTCCCGAAAACAACTTTAAAATTCGTATACTTTCGTTTTCACAAGGCACACAAAGCCAATTCTCCTGCATAAAAGCCTGCGGGTTTTTTTTCAAGGCTTTTGAGTCACAAATCTAACCCATCATCTTATGGAAATCTATATGCTTTTATTGTGAAAATCTCCTCTAAAAGTTACATTAATTCATTATTAAACTGGTCTAAATTGTATTACCTTCTTTTGGAAAATTGAATACTTGAATAAAGAAAGGGGAAACACTGAAGTTGCACTGAGATGAAATGAAAATGATATAAAATGCACATAAATATATATCTTTTTGGTCATGTTTACATGGATAAGTCTGGTTTAACTTTAAGTATAACTTTAAAAGAGCTACAAAAAGACGCAAAATTTCCTAAAAACCAAACTGACTTGCTTATAATTAACACATATTGAGTCTACTTTGGTACTTAAATATTTGCATATAGCGAGACAGCTGGCATGCAGGCAATAAAATCCCTACATTCAGCACAAAATTTATATTGATTGATGCTGGTTTGCTGATATGAATGGTAGATTTACAGTAATGCAGATACAAGGAAAATCTACTTACCAGAGAAATTTCGAGAAACCAGCATGGTAGTAAGAATGGCCCCCTGAGGAGAAAACAAAAAAAGATGTTGTATTTTTAAACCAGTACCAAAATAATTGTTTTTCACATGAACAACATTTTGCCACTGGCGTACCAAAGTTGTGATTCAACCAATATGCAGGTAATTAAAGCTTTAAAAGTTGCAGTTTTAAAATCAAAATTCATGGAGAATCCAGACTCACAGCAGGTGAAACTTCAAGCTGTGAAAGGCCGTTTTTATGTCATGAGGCAAGAAATAAAAGGAAAACTAGAAAAGAAAATCTAGCCAGTAACGGGAGATTTTGGTGAATCACAAACAGAAATATCTACAGGAAATACATTTTTAAAAATCAAATGATGGACAGGTGGAAAGATTACAATTTCAAAATACCAGAAATGATGTATGTATGTTATTTTTAATGCTTTTGTCGTGGAGAAAAAATGTGTTTGTATATATTTATATGTATGTACAATATATTTTTTCTGCTTCTCTCCTATTCATTATACATATAATAATATTTGATTATATATTTTTTTATTTGATAATAATTAAAAATGTAAGATCATTTTTTAGATACATTTATTTTATTTTATTCATTTTTTAATTTTTTTCTAAATGACTATCTGGAGCTGCACACTGTATAGAATGTTGTTTGTTTATTGAAGAAATTACGATAAAGAAATACAATAAATTAAATTAAAATTAAAGCATGAACCATAGAGCCGGGCTGACAGAAAGCCAGGTTCGTTTTAGGACAAATAAACTTAAAAATGTCGTTTGACTGCAAACAAAGACTCAGCAGCGTATAAGACTAAAAGACAAATACACACAGGAAGAGAGAGAGAGAGTGATCAAGGAGTGAAACGGCTAATCTCAACACTTTTGTCTCTGGAGAGATGATTTACAATAGAGCTGATAACTTTTCATTCGCTGATTAAAATGGTACTGAATATGAAATAGACAGTGGTATTTAAGAGCTGCGGAGGTTGATAATATACTTCAGATCTGAGTAGTTAAAACGAGATGCCACTCCACCACAACCGCAGCAAAGGCTTCGCTCTTCCACAGCAGCCCTGCTGCACACACACAGCGTGTGGGAGTGTGTTTTTCTCAATGGCAGATTTCTTTTTATAGAACATATTTTCCTTGTAGCTTGTAGCTTGTTTGTTGTAGAAAAAAATGCCCCAAAGTCGGATGCAACACTCGTTTTCTCTCACCACGTTCTGTCTACTGTCTGTTTGTGATAAAATTGTAAATTTCTGTTTAAAATATATACATATAAAGCATTTAATGTGACTGTTTTTTGCAGCATGTTATGATATTCAACATATTCGTTTTTGGATTTGCATTTAAAAGAGGTAACTTTTTTATTTAAATATGAAATAATCCCCTCAAGCCCCACAATGCAATGTATGTTTTCTTTAAAAACAAATAAATAAACAAACTGATTTTCTTTGCAATGGTCATTGAACGGATCATATGTGGCAAAAAAATAAACAAAAAAAGAAGCTTCAAAATCAATTTTTCTACATTCCCTAGTGTAATTTTTTGCACTAACCAGATTTGATTAAAAACATAAAATTCTGTGCTTTGTAGTGAAACTGTGAAGCCATGATTGTTTCTTCTGAGACAAACAATTATGAGACAAATATTAATTGAATATTGGACTGAGCTGCATGCTGAGCTTTTTCTTTTGTTATGATATATTGCAAAAAAAGTGGAGTTCTCCTTACTTGAGGCTTGTGTTGCTTGATTTTATCATTAATTGTTTGTTTTTTTACTATAACTGAAACCGTGCCAACATCCATTTCTTTCCTAATGTGAAAAGCCAGAGACAATTGCTTTGTGTTGATGGCGCGGTTGGTTGACTGGTCCAACATTTGCCTGCAGCCACCTGCAGCGCTCATGCTCCCAGTGTTCGTGTGCTGGTATGTGAGCCACGCCAGGACTGGCCAAAAGCAGCAGGCTAACAGTGGCATGCTCCAGTGACTGAGCTGTTACAGCCTGACCAAATGTCAGCAATAAATCAGTGAAGGAGGGAAACTATGCACGGAGGATAACTCTGGATCTAAATTCTCGCTGGCTGTTCATATAACCAGAGAGTCAGGAGAGAAGATCCCCATTAAACACAGTCAGGAGGGCAAAATAAAATAAATTAAAGCATAAAGTGGGAGAGCGTGTTCGTGCAAACAGACCTTGAGTTTCCTCCTGGCGTTGAATTTCTTCAGGCACTCCACCGTCTCCTGTCTGTGCATCATGGACGCCACCGTGGACCGTTGCTGGGAGAAAGAAGCAGACGAGAGGATGACGAGGACCAACAGGAGCAGAAAGAAGGAATCTGAGAGTCGTGGATCAGGGGGACACTTACGCAGACCCATGGGTGCTTCAGGGCCTCCTGAGCCGTGATCCTCTTGGCGGGGTTGATGGTCAGCATCTGGTTGATCAGGTTTTTGGCCTCTGGAGTGACTGTGTCCCACTCCGGGGACGGGAACTAAAGGAACAGAACCACATGTTAACGTTCAGGATCTGAAGAAAAGCTGCATGGAAACATCACAGTTTTTACACCTGCACCACCGAATCACGTTGTCATTTCTGTTTCACCTCCACTACTCACCACGGCTTTTATATTCATCTTTGATCTGTATTTATATTTGTCACTCAAATTACTGACCATGTGCAGTATTATTTATAATACAGCCACTTTAAATTTTAGTACTCGTTCTGCTCGTCTTTGCACTTGTTCCTTATTTGTCCGTGTTTATTTTCCGCTGCATGTACATCCTCTGACCAACAGAGGGTGCTGTGGGGTGAAGTCTGCCATCTCTGATTGCCTTGTTGCGTATGTTTAAAGACATTTCTGTCTGTTTTTTTTTGTATTTGCCCTTTTTATTTATTTTTTCTCTGTAATTTGTATTCACACATTTTGCTTCTGTTTTTCCTGCGACAAGTGAATTTCCATAAGGTCTAACCTAACCTAATCTAATCTTATTTTGTTTGTTTTTTTCTCGAAAAACAGTTAATACGCTAAATGAGAGATGTAAACGGCTGTTTCCTGACATGAAAGAACAATTATAAGTTGCCTAATTAAATCCAATTCCTGAAGACTTCCCTCCATTTTCTCCCAAATTTGTCAGATTAGCAACTTCTTTGTTGTTGTTAGCCTGCAGCAACACATCACACTGCCATCTTCTGACCAAAGTACGTTACTGCAGCTTTGTTTATTTGCTCTAAACCAGCTGATGGAAACTCAGCCTAATTCACATTTTCTTAAATGCAACATTTCAAAATTTACCCTAAAAAATTCTCTTCAACTTTAATAGAAACACAGCTACAGTAGAGGATTGGCTGATAAAATATTCTCTGTTTGACTGAATTAATAGGCAGTTATTTTGATAATTAATTCATAATTTTTATCAAAATATTTGCCTTCTTGAATGTGAGAATTTGCTGCTTTTCTTTGTATAATTTTGTCATAATTGAATATTTGTGAATCAAACTTCATTTGCTACTTCTTTGACTTGCTTGTTGTCTTTGAAAGTCACCTTTAGCAGTTTCTGCATTTGCATTGCATGTCTTTGTTTTTAATCATATCACATGATGAACGTGCAACTTTAAAGAATCCCTACTTAACTCCAAAAGGAATACATATTTTTATGTCTACATCTCAACCCTATAAATACAGAAAAAGGAGTTTGTTGCACTGATTATACCAACAATGTCCCTTTTTAGTTTATTTTATATCTTGCACATTGAATTTAACAATATTTATGAAAAGTAAGCTTGTTTTTATGTTAAACAGCACAAGCCACAGGACAGAAATGAACCCAGGATGTTGCCAGGTTGTGTTTTTCAACGTTATCAGAGTGCCCGTCCAAGCACAGCCCCGAGCAGTTTGTTAAGGAGTCCTGAACCCATCAGGTCCTGCTGTGTTCAGCCATAAATGTGGAGGTCTGTGTCCGATGAGCCCTGAACCGCTGCCAGAGAATCCGTCATCTCTCTCTCTCTATCTGGCATGAACTTAAATGTGATCTAAGGTGAGGCTCCCTCTCTTGCACCCCCTGAAATATGAATGAGGCGACTGAGTTACGTAACCGCAGCCAAAAAGGAACGAGGGCAGTGGGAGGAGAGGGGAGGGAAGTACAGCAGGAGGGGAGAAACCAGAGAGAAGGAGAGGACTCACGTCGTAAGCCCCGGCCTTGATCTGCTGGTACAGCTTGTGCTGGTCCTCGTCCCAGAAAGGAGGGTAACCCACCAGCAGGATGTAGAGGATCACCCCTGAGACACACACACACACACAGAAAAACAGGCACAATTTGTTAGAAAATGTGCTTTTGTTTGGAATTATCGAGGAAATGTGTGTGTGTGGGGGGAGAGTGTGTGTCTGTGGATCTCACCGCAGGCCCAGATGTCCACAGGTTTGCCATATGCCTCCTTCCTCAGTACCTCAGGGGACAGGTACCCCGGTGTGCCAGCAAATCCTGCAGTAAACACACACACACACACACCATTGATTGACATGCTCAAGGCGACAGATTGTGTATCTGCTGTCCTTGGATCATCTTCTGTAAGATAAGAGCTCTTCATCCAAACAGCGGACTGAGGTCCTAAAGAGGCTTTAAGGTCGTTTGATTGTGATGGAAGGACAAAACACTCCAGATGTAAAGACAGATGTTTGTGTAAGAGGTGAGACTGACGAGGTTTGTTTTCCTTTGTAAATTAATCTCCATATAACAAGAATTTGCAGCATCCCAGATTAAAAACATTCTTGGCAGCAGATCAACAGTGATAAACTGTTTATAAAATGTAAAATACTATCTATATCCTAAATACCTCTTTGTTCCTTTCACACTGACAGTAATTGCCCTTTATTCCATCTCTGTGGTTGATAATCACACGTTAAATAAAGCTGTAATGAACCCACCGAACCAGGCCTGCTGATCCCCCTGCACCTCGATGGCCAGGCCGAAGTCGGCCAGCTTCACTGCTGCATTTTTACATTTGCTTGCGAGGAGCAGATTCTCTGGCTGCAGCGGGGAAGAAGAGGAGAGAAAATATGATTAGCAAACATTTAGAAATGAAGGACGGGGTGGAGGTGGATATCTAAGCATGCACAAAGTGTGTGATAAACTTTCTGTATTCACATACACGACACAAACACACACAGACGTGGATGTCATTTGAAAACTGTGCGGACACATAAAAGCTACAAAATAAAAGTTAACTTTTATTGTGCTGGAAACGCTTCATGTGTCCGGGCAGCCCAGTCCTAGTCTGCA
>CAFUXE010000786.1:18428-28792 GCA_903364295.1 Serranus cabrilla | reverse complement strand
GTCGTGGCCATGTCTTCCCCCTGTCTGTCTGTCGGTCTGTCTCTTCGTTTACTTAGTTAGCTCCGGAGAAAAATTATGATAATTCGCAGATTTTTTCGGCTGAGTTTGAGTTTTTTAAAAAAAAGAGCAGGTCCGCCCAGCAGCTAGACGGCCGTCGGAGCGCTGAGGAGCCGTTTCGGAGGGTGATATCGAAAGACGAGGCGACCTGGCGGGTGGCTGCTCTCTCTCCGTGTGTCTCCACGATCTGACAGCTACAGCACAGCCTCCGCTGTCAAGGCAGCGGGCCGAGGGGCAGCAGCTTCCGGGGAAGGATTTCAGAATAAAACACAGGCGACTAAATATTTAATAAAGAAAAAAAGAAAAACTGAATAATGAAATATTTAAATAAATGTAAACAATACAAAATTATAAAAACACTGTTTTAATGATGCTAAAATAATTTTTCACTAATGTGCAATATCTGTGAAGTAAAAAAAAAAGTCTTAAATAGTTGGTTCAATAGATTAAAAAAAATCATATTTAATAATGCTGAAATATATTTGATATATATCTGTGATTATGTAATAATAAATCAATAAAAAGTGAAAAGAAAAAGAAAATTGTAAAGGAAAAAAAAGATTAAATATAGAAATAAACATAAATAATAATAAAAAAAGTAATAAATAAATAAATAAATAAAGAGACACAAAACATTTTTGTAATAATGCTGAAATATATTTTTCTCTAATGTGCAATATTTGTGAATATGCAATAGCCTTAAAATGCAAAATACTTTTAAATTGATAATTAAATAGATACAGATACTTGATAAAATATAATTGATTAATGATTTAATTATGCTAAAATATATTTTTCTCCAATGTCCAATATATGTGAAATACAAAATGTTCCTACATAAATAATCAAACAGAAAAAACAGATAAATAATAAATAAGATAAAAAAACTGATACAAATAATTAATATAAAATAATATATAATGCTAAAATATATTCTATATTTTCCTTTTCTTATACAGCAGCAACTACTGTATAAGAAACAGAAATAAGTAAGTATGTAAATAAAATATTATCCAATACTACACAGATTTAAATTGAATCTGTTTAAAGCAAGGAAACACGAGAGGCAGCAACCTGTACCAAGAGGTAAAACAGATTAAATTTTTATAGAAATAAAATAACAATACATAACAATAGAAAATTATAACAAATTAAACAGAAATAAATATTATTATTATTATTATTATTATTACAAAATGATGATTAAAGAATTCATTAAAAAAAGTAAAATACAGCAAATAATAAGGTTTATATATATATTTAAATTTCTATTAATGTAATTGAATTAATTTGATTAAAATTATCTCTGTAAACATATTTCTACCTGCATTATTGTGCAAAAAATAAATAAACCTGATTCTTTTGGCCAATCCTCTCCTGTCATAATGTATGTTATATGTACATTTAATTCCATATAGTCTATGATACATTCTTGTACATTTAAATCATTAAGCTCAACTTCTATTTTCTTAATTTGCCATCATCCAAAATGATAAATCACAGGAATATTGAAATAACTTGAATCATCAAGAAATCGTACTTTTGTAACTTTACATTTATCACGACGAAAACTTTTTTATTTTAGTTTATTTTGAAGGCACATCTAAACCCATTTCCGGTAACGCGCTGCTAAGTCCGGCTAACTTCACAGTCCGCTTGATTTGGTCGCGGCTCCGCTCCTGAGCGGCGGTGGAGCGGCGCCGCTCTCTGCCGCCCCCTGGTGGACAGAGCGCGCAGCGGCACCGCGCGGCGCTGTAATCGAACACACCTCCCGCCTGCACGGCGCGCACTTCCAAATAGGGGCAAATATGAGAGAGCTGCTTTGTGCCTTCAAAACATGCCGCCATGCGCGCCGTGGAAATGCACGTGCTCTTGTGAGCTGGATGACACGACACGCGTCACGGTTTTATTCCTCAGAAACGCTGCAGAAAGATTTTTATTTGGCCTGAAAATAATTCAGACATCACAGTACCAAGATCAGGTGAACTGGACTGTTACATGTTAACTAATTAATTAATTTTCATGTATGAAAGTATTTCTCAGTGCAAAAATGTACATTCAAGGCCATAGAAAATAATTTTAAAAAATGAATAATTTAACAGATAAAATAATAATAATAATAATAATAATAATAATAATAATAATAAACCTAATTAAAGATAACACTAAAAAATTTAATTGCATTGAATTATGGACAGTTTTAAGCCTGACTAAAAAAAAGTTTATTTACATGCATGTAGTTGCATGCTAACTGCATTTTTTGCAATGCAACATTGTTTTTTGCTTTTAAGTACACAAAGGGCCATGGAGAAAATATTAATAATTAAAAAAAAATACTAAACTCACCTGCTTAGGACAAAGCCACCAACCAAACTCTAAAAAATTACCTTAATTTCTCCTATTTGACATTTAATTTCTCACATAATTGTCTAAATGAGTGTATAAATAAGTGTGTGTGTATATATATATTTACTGAATATTATATGTATTTTTTAAATAAATTATCTGTAAACGGTTGTTTGCTGCCAGACCTTTTACTGTTTTTTTTACACTAGGTATAAATCAAACTTGTCATAACTGTGTGTAATATTTGTATAATCATAGTATTTAAGCTCCACTTTATGTCCCTAAACCCCCGAAACATTCAGGACTCAAGCAGCTGCAGCCCTGAGTGCATCGTCTCGACCTCGTGGTGCAGAATAAAAAAGAAATGTTTCTCTTTGCTCGTAGATAAAGAGTCAGACGTGGAGTGCTGGCAGTTTAACTTCTGCTCCAGCCGCTCAGTCAGTGTGATCCCAGCAGAATCTCACTGGACTGCAGCCAAAATGCTTCAGGATATAAATCCTGGACGGCCAGCAGAGAGCTCACACTGAGTGCTCAGTGCTGAGCAGATTTTTAGGAGGAAACGTGAATTCAATTTAAATAAAGCTCCCCTTCTCGCTCCAACCCTGCTCCAAACTTCACCCTTGCAGCAACTTAATTGCTGCTAATTAGTTTGATTACTTTGCATTCGACAGTTTCCCTCTTTTCAGCTTCCTGAGTCACAGATTCCTCTCATGTTGCAGGATGAAAGCAAAAACTTGAACTCATGAAACACTGAAAAATCGTCTTCGCTGCTAGAAACTTCAATCTAGGTTCAATTAAAGCCTTTATTGATTGATTTTATAGGAGATTATGCTCACACAGAACACACTGTGGGCCTCACACACTCTCTGATACACACAAACACGCAGGTCTCATGAACATGATGAACGACACGATCACATTCAACACAAACCACAGCCGCCGTTACAGGAAAACGTCCCCATGCACGACCTGAATCTCTTTGATAATTCCACATGATAACCACGTCTGGTAACGTGTGTGTGTGTGTGTGTGTGTGTGTGTGGAGTCACTGCAGGAGGCGGACAGAGTTGACGTGGAGGTGGTAGAGGAAGTCTGCATAGGAAGCCCCTCCGTTGGGACTCTTGTCCTCCACCAGGTGGCGCTGCAGGGCCTCCTCACAGGCGTCGCCCTGCTTCACCAGCCACAGCTGAGACACAGACACACACACAGTGATGTCACAGCCGGACGACACCCACTGGGAGTCATTTCTCCTGATGTACAAGAGGAGGATTCACTTCTCACAATTCATTTTTTCATTCTGCCTCTTAAAATAATGTCACCATGACATGTTGGTATCATTTTTTCAGCACAAATTCACCTTCATGACCTGATAATTATTTTTTCCACTTTGACCTACTGGATCGACATTTTGTTCAACAAAAAAAACACACAAAAAACGATGAAATTGATGCTTTTTAAAACGTCATGCTCAGTGAAGAACCTCATAACACGAGGAGAACATCTAGTTCTATATGTTACTAAATATAAGTGACCATATCTCTGGTTTTACTCGGCCGATCAACATCAAACAAAACTTGTCATGAGATTAAAACAAAGACTGTAGAGGGAAGCTGACGACAGATAAACACGCTGCTTCGTTTTTACATCATGACGTCATGAAGAAGTCGTGTGATCACACTGGCGCGATCGATGGCGCGGAAAACCCTGAAAAAACTGACATTTCTAACTCTAACTCGACCTGATTTCACCTCATTTACTTAAAACAGTTCTTTTAGAATTTAGTTTTCTTAAAGGTTGTTTGTTTGTTTGTTTGCACAAATCCTGATAAAAAGATAAAACATGACAGAAGTCGGTTTTTGACAGGTTAAAAAATAAAGAAAGAATAATTATGCATCATCCTTATATATTGGCAACAGTAAGTTCAGGAAAGTACGTTTTAAAAAATGTAATTCTACTTTGTCTCTTGGTTTCCTGTATAAAGCCACAGAGAGGAAGATATCAGAGCATATAAAAATAAAATAAAAAGTATATTTTACTTTGAATAAACACCAGAAGGATGAGGTTAAAATTATTTGTGCAAAAACGACTAAATTTCAGGTTTTTTTGACTCATTTCTGCAACAGGCTGGTGAGATATAAACCGTGTTCAGCAGCTCACCTTGCGGGCGCAGGGCGCCTGGGAGTTCAGCGTGTCGATGAGGGATCGAACGCTGATGGACAGAGCGTTGTCAAGAACTGGCAGCTTCGTCTGAAGAAAAGAAAACAGTCAAACTGTGAATGTTGTAGTGCGATTCACGGCCAGTCAGAGAAACCATCATGTGTGTCTTTAAGCAGACATCATCCTTTCTCTCCTCTTCTTAAAAACTTTTCTCCTTTTTATGACTGAATCATTAGTTAACCATCATAAAAATACACGTAAACACTGTATTTTCATCCGTCCGAACACTGACCTCTCCAGAGGGCAGGGAGGAGAAACAGCTGGTGTTGAAGAGCTCCACCAGGGTGCATGCTGGGACTTGTGTGCCCACCCACAGCAGCAGGGTGAGGGGAGCATGGACCAGATACAGACCTGAGGGCTCCAGGCTGGCAGCACAGCAGCGCAGCGGCTCCTCCGGGTTTGGAGAGTCGCAGCTTTCAGCTGCCAGCGGCTGCAGCAGACGGAACGGATACAAAGGTGTTAAAAACAAAGATCAAGATTATGATCCAGCTCCAATGCAATGCTGGAAAAAACTAAAAGTAACTGCTCCAATGTGCCTGTGCAGTCTACTCGTTACTGAATTTTATTTTATCTGTTTAAATGTAGGAGTTTTAGGAGTTTTTCAACATTTTAAATGAGACATTTCGACAGAAGTATCCCAGTTTCATGTTTCCTTTTGGTTACTTTTTCATACAGAAACGTTCATAACTTATGATCCATTCAAGGACCGTAGGAAAGTTCAAATTTTGACTATAATGCCTGTTTTTACAGCTTCGTTCTCCAATACTTGATGTTTCTTTGGCGATCTTCTCAAGAAAACACACGTTTCAATCCCACCTGAGGGTTCAGAGTTTTGTTTATTGATGCTAAAGTGCCTAAAAAATGTGGGTATGTTATTCATATAAACATTATTCTTGTAGTTCTGCATGCTGGTGGGACTGACCAGAGGCAGCAGCAGGGGGTAGAAGTGTGCGGCGGTGCTGCAGGTGTCCATGCGGAGCACCTGGCAGCGCTGCTGCAGCCGCTGGTGGACGGAGCTCCTCAGGCCCGGCAGCAGCACCTCGCTCTTCCTCAGACTGTTGATGTAAACAGGAAGTGCTCGCAGGTACTGAGGGAGGACGAGCTACGCGACACAAACACATGGTCAAAAAGATTCACATCAAGTTGTAGCTGCAGCAAAGTGAATATGAAGATAAAGAGGGAAACACAGGCAGAAATACTGTTTTTTTATGCAATAACTGTAAAAATATTTACACTTTTGAGACATTTACAACAGTGCCTCCTTGTGTTTTAAGGAGTGTAAATAAAGATTTAAAAGCTGTTCACCTGTCCAGCAGACACAGAGGCAGAGCAGCAGTGTTTGCGGTAGGACGCCAGCGCTTCTGTTATCTCCGTCTGCAGTTCCTCCCTCAGCTCCTGTAGGGGGCGCTCCAACACCGCACAGTAAACTGGAGCGACACACCAAAACACAAATGACTGTTGTCTTCTGTGACATTTCAAAATAAATGCATTTAATGCACATTGATGGAGAGCTAACCTCCCACATTAGGAGCAAGATGAAGGTCATTTTTCACAAACTCTACAGTATGCAATGGATTGTTTTTAAGGAAATTTTAAACTTTTTGAACCCATGCAATGAGTCTAATTCATGCAAGACGGATTAAGCAATTTCCCCCTTTTGAATTTGTGGAATTACATTAATTAAACGACTTCTATTGGCATTTTTACTGCATTTTAAGCAGAACACACGTTGCATTCTGGGTTATATTTACAATTCAGATACAGATGGAAAATCTGCTGTGGTGTTATTTTTTAAAGAACTGTTCATGGATTGTAAAATAAAGTCATATTATTTTGGCACTGTTCAATAGATCCAGATGTGTCACTTCAGTTCCATGTTATTGATACTTTGCGAACTTGTGCACTTATAATAATGTGATAACATTTTAAAGAGTGAAGCGAAGATTAGTCGAATAATTTCAAAGCATTTTAATATTACCCCTAAATGGGATAAAAATATAACACATATCTATTAGCAATTTGTGCATGCAGATGTGAATAAGCACTGCTTTTATATGCTAAATGACACAGTAAATGACAGTGTAAGATACGTACTTTTTTTGCAGTAGAAGGTGAGCAGTGTTTGGGCCTGGTACTGCCGGAAAGCGTCCTGGAGCTGACGAGAGCAGCGCAGGGTCAGAGTGTGAACCCGGGTCCTCCGGTCTCCGCTCTGCGTGCTGTAAGACAAAGCAGCCTGACAGACACGAGACGATTAAAACCAGAGCAGACTGAAGTGACGGGCACTCGGCTGTCAAACTGCAAATTAACAGCATCAAACAGAATAAATGGTCAGCAGTCTCAGCTTAGTAACTGTGTTATTGAGGACTGGTGAGAGTAAAAAGTCTGCACTAGCACAGCTGACGTCTCATTTACAAAACGATTCATTAAAATGATTGAATATACTGTAATAATTCAACTCAACAATTCAATAAAAAATACACAGTTTGTTGTAGAAAGGAACTTCAGAAACAGACATTCTCAGTGAAATTTAAACTGTCCAACAACAGATCATAGGTTTCAAAAGTTTCTGTTAGAAAAGTAACCAAAAGAAAACTTTAAATTGTGATATTCAGATTTTTCTATATGTCAAAAATGAACCTTTTGGAATAACCAGATCCTGTTAAAAACATTAAATTCTGCGACACTGTGAAGACAGGATTGATTCTGCTGAGACCAACGGTCAATATTCACTAAAAATCTGTTTACACAGAGCTGAGAGGAGAGGACAGGAGAGGTTGCAAACAATCCAACGACGATCCAATTTGTTTTCCAATATTCAGGACATGTTTGGGAAAAGTGTTGTATATATAAAAATGTCATTTTATTCCAATTTTTAAAAAATAATTTATCAGAGAAATTCAACTTGTTTTTTTTTATTTTTATGATTTGTCATTATAGCTGTGTTATTCAAAAGACATGTTTGAGTTGTTCACACTTCTAGCCATGTTCGTGCTGATTCCACAGAGCTGCAGGACTTCTAGTCTTTGTATATATTTTAAATATTGCAGTGAAACACAAAGCCACAGTGAGTCAAATGTCCAAAGAGGAAACAAATCTTGAGCTTGAACCCACCTGTATGGCCACGCCTCTCGTCTCGTCCAGGGCTCTGGTGTGTGCGAGCTCCACAGCGAGCGTCGTCCTCCAATCAAGAGTTGCCATGGTGACCTGGCTGGGGCTCGGCCCGGGGATGAAGAGCCCGTAACAGCCGGACACACGTAAATCTGGTGAGGAACGCACAGATGGTGAAGTGGCAGGTACGTTTTTAAAGGACACTTGTTTTGTAAACACACAAAAAAAAAATCTCACCTTTGCTGACAAAAATCCTGAGCTCGGCCTTGTAGCCCGTGTCCGTCTCCACAGCGCTCTGTAGGTCAGAGCTGAAACGCTCTCTGTCCAACTCTCCCTGTAGTGGGAGTCAAGAAAATATCAGTCTACAATTAAGCCTCCAACTCATCTGTAAGCAAGTTCCTGTCTTCATTTAAACAAAAATACAGCTAAAAACACTATTTCTGTGTTGCTCTATCAGCCGCTTTAAGGTGCTTACAGAATCTTCGAGCTATGGGTATAATAGTAAATAGTATTGTTAGCTTATGCTCAGCATGCTAACCAGCTGTAGCCTTAAATGCAGCTGACACAAAAGAAAGTGGGAGAAATATTCTCATTACACTCTTTGCACGAAGAGGCCAAACTGTTCCTTTAACAACAGATTTCTTCTTGGTGTCACTACCTCCTGCAGTGCTGCAGTGGGAGGAGCTCTGATGTACCTGGAGGTGGTTGTAGGTGTACAAAGCTCCACCTGTTAGATACGGTATGTGCCCCGGCCAAGCCCCGCCCACATCCTGCTGGGAGAGGGCGAACAGATGGACGCCGCAGCCCTGACTGACGCACTCCTTGGCCAATGAGATGGTGAGCTCTGACGGCTGAAAGATGGACTGAACACAACAGAGGAGGGAACCTTAGCAGCCATGTAATCATGGAAGTGGCTTCATATTTACACACAGAGCTGAAGAGGAAGCCCGCTGTGACGCACCTTTGGTTTGTTGGAGCCAAAGAACCCTGAGGAAGAATTTGTGAGTCCCATCTCTACCAGAGGGGCGGTGTGGAAGATCAGCAGCTTGCCAGGACAATTTAGGGCCTGAGAACAAAAAACATCATACTGACATTGGTCATATTGTTCAGAGAGGATGTCATTAATGCCATTTATCACTGCCAGCTTGCAAAATAACTGGGATTATAATCCTTCACCGCATAAACACATCAAAGTCTGAGCAGGGATGGCTGACCTGTAATACAGCTAGTCCTGCTTTGACAGGCAGCTCCATGGGAACTCCACTGGGGTCGTCAGACTCTGGACTAAACTGAGGAATAAGCTGCAGCACACTGCACACACAGACAACAGAGAGACACTTTACACCAAGGAATAACAAGTGATTCAACTATTAATAGCAAAGTAGCATAAAAATGTCTGCAGGGAGTTATTTGTGTTTGTTGACCATATGAAATACCTCCTTTATTTATGCACAAACAACAGCACAAGGAACATAATGCTGTTGGAATCCACGTTTACTTTCTATTGTGCAATCCACACTGTAAATATTCTGCTATCGTGAGTTACCTGATTAATCAAGGCTCCTGGTCCGTCTGTGAGCTTCACTCTGCAGCTGTCAGTCTTGGTCAAACTGCCAAGCTGACGGCAGAAATTTACTGAAATTACTGATTTACTTACTAGTTTTCATGCCGGCTTCATGGGAAGAAATCGCTTCTTGTGTCTTGCATAATATACCATCAAGAACAAAAGTTATTCAACTGACTGAGGTGTTAATCCTGCGTCTCAGCGCCCTGAAGACTTTGAAAGCCTCACAACTTAAAATTCAGCATATGACAGAAACCTCACCGATGTCAACAAACTGAAAACTAAATCTACATTTTTTTAATTTCATACATCTCATAACATCCCCACCACCTTTTTCAAGGATTCAAGGAAGTTTATCGTCATTCCTGGTACATGAAGGGGAACAAAATTGTGGGTTATGGTTAGAAGAAGAACAGAAGACTTATAATAAGAAACTAAGGCCCTAAAACAGTTTGATTATCGGTGGATTTCAGCTGCTGGACTTTCTAACTGGACACTTTCCAAACTAAAACCTAAAAGACAAAAAAAAGCTAATTTAGGCTTAGCTTTGTAAAGCTACATGCATGAACTTGAAATCAAAACATTACTTTTAAGAGTTTAAGCAGAATCAAGTGCACAATGCACTGTAGAAAACTCTGCAAAATGCATCAGACAAAACAAAACTGGCCTGTTACCTTTCGATACTTTCTAAACAGTCTCTCAGGGGCACCAGGAGCCCGTCCTGCACAGGCAGCTGCAGCTCTTCGGCCTCCATGATGACCAGCATGTGTGGGCGGGACAGAGCGAGGCTGAGGTTGTACAGGTGGATCCGACTGTCGTACGTCATCAGACCGACACGGACGTCCGACAGGCCGTCACCATCCTCACTACACAAATAACATTATAAATGATTGTCCCCATTTTCCCAGTATTTCAAAAGTGTGTGTGTGTGTGTGCATCTATAGTGAGCTGTGAGAGTTTTACCTCTTCAGGGAGGTGAGCAGATTAAGTATTTGTTGTGTTGCAAACTCCAGATGTCCTCCTCTCAGCGCTGACGCAGACACGTCTATGGCGAGAAGCAGCGCAGCAGGTT
>CAFUXE010000785.1:1093258-1111122 GCA_903364295.1 Serranus cabrilla | reverse complement strand
TCAACAGACTCTAATAAAGCTATCCTGCGAATTTGGTGCATTTTGAAAACATTTTATGTTTTGGCGCTAGTTTGTTGTGCTAATCTCAGCATAAAGTGAAGCCATTTGACTGGAAGTGTCTGATGCTACGGGAGTCGTAACTGAAAGTTTGCTTAAAATTAATTACTTTGCTAAAAATGAATTGCTTTTGACTGTGCAAGGAGACTTTTTGTTCCTTTATGTTTGTCCTTCACATCAGTTGTCAAGATGTGGGGTACCCGATGCTCCTTTGAAAGGAGTACTTTTCCTTTGATTTTAATGTCCTCTTCATTCACATTACATTGCCAACAAATTGAATTGTGAATGGAGGTCTTTCTTTCATTTTGTAGTAGTTTATGTCTACTAATTATTATTCCAGTAAGTTGCTGAGACAGTAACTAGAGCTTTCATACTCTAAAAACATTGGTTAGTTAATGTATATTTATTTATTTGCTAGCAGCATGGCTCTTTGGATGACAATGTTGTTCAGCTGTTCTTTTGGACCAGACTAAAATATATAAACTATTACATGGATTCCAATGAAAGTCTGAAATAAGTGGTCAATTTTGTCTATTTCACCATGTTCTTATACTTCAGTTTATGAAAAAATACCTGTAGACCTGCTGATGTTCAGTCTTAGCTGCCCTTAGTTGCATTTAGCAAATGTTGGCATACTAACACGCCAAACAAAGCTGGTTAACATTATACTTGTTAAACATAGTATTATAGCATGCTCAGTGTAACCATGGCAGCATTCTGATGTCAACATTTCATTGTTAGATTACTGCTGTGTCTCATAGAGCCCCCTGGCTGTAGGTTAAGTAAAACCTAATGTTGCAGTTTTACCCTGCCAGCAGTTTGTATCATCATCCACAATGGCCTCTGTTGTCAGGCCGATATCTTTTCAATCATGTCTCTATGAGGACATTGCCTTGTTTTCCTTTTTCTTCTATTATCTTGACCTTTTTATATTCAATTTTAGCATCAATAAAAACACTTAAATGTGCACTTTTTATTAATTTATTACTAAATTAATAACTTTTCACTCCATATATGACACACAGCATTTGTACTGTCCACCATTAACATTTTTTAGTCCAGTTGGCCTCGGATCAAGTTCAAGCAGATGTTGTCCACTCTTGCATTTCAAGGCAGTTCAATGACTGTGACTCCTACAGTAGGAACAAACCATTGTGTTTAAAGTCTGTTATCTGAATAGTTATATAAAAGAATATTTTGATCTTTTCTTCATAAACTTTTCTTACAAGCACAAACAAATGACCCAATAATTTATAATGAGGACCAAACAGAAACCAAACTGAAATGGAAACAATCCGGTGTGATCCCAGTGAAGGACAATAGTATTTTCCATAGCCAGCCCGTGTGAAATTAGCTCTGTTGAGGTTAACAGAGTCATAAATCCAAACACTAGTGAGTCTGAAAAAGTCTGTTAGGTGGGAGCTTGTGGCCTTGTGTTGAGGAACTGCTGAATGTCTCTTTGCAGCTCATCGTTGCGTCTCTGGGCTTCGTCTCGGCTGCGCTCTGCATTTCTCAGGCAGATCTCCAGAGCAGCCACACGGCGGCGATCTGCCTCCAGAGCAGACTGGAGCTCTGTCACTGTGGCCTTCAGCTCCTTGTTTTCCTGCTGTAGACTGTAAGAGACAGAGAGAAACACAGAGGGTTCAAACAAAATGTTCCAAAAGCAACTTTATCTGTTCTGGAAACAATCAATTTCATTTACTAAACATAAATGCAGAAAAAAGGAGTCCAGTCCACAAAGATATCTGTTCCTATCTAATATTGAGTTTAAATTCTAATTTCTTTAGAAAGGTACAATTCTGCCTTCAGACGGAGATTACTGCATGTTTTTAATCTAAATCAACTTGTTTCATTTTCTTGATCCTGTTACTGTTTTAGTCTGTGAAGATATGACTCTCATTCTACAGTATTCCCAAAACATAAACTACTGCCCTGGGAACAAACGTAAAAATCTTGTGTTTCACTTTAGTCTTAGTGTTTGAATTCAAGGAAGCAATGCTCCTCCTTTGGGTGCAGGAAAACTATAAATACCCATGCAATTACAAAAATCTTTTAAGTGGAAACAGACAACTTTTCAACTCTCCCCCCTGCCCTCCCTAATGTTTCCAAGCAGTATTATTGTTGGCACTGCTGTTGCAAATAGAATCATGGTAGAAGAGAAGAAACTGTTGAGGACGCTGACAAAGGAAGCTAAGAAGAAGAAAGGAGAGGTCAAGTGACTGAGCAAGAGGCTGCCAGATAAAACAAATCTCACACTTTCACTCCAAATATAACACATAGTATTTTTACTATGTGTCATAAAGCTTTTTTAGTGCTTTGCGAAATAAAAGGCTGCAAGACAGATTAGTTATATAAGCTTATCCTGGCTCTTGTAATAATTTTGTGATAATTAACTATTTTATCAATCATGTTTCCTTAAGCTTGCTTGAAAGCGTATGTACCAAATGTCTGATGTGTAATGAGTTAGTTGTTGTTCCTCAGCTGAACTCACCTGTCTACAAGCTGCTGACTGTCAGTGTTCTGCTCAGAGCTGCTGTTGACCTGCTGAACTGAACCTTTCACTGTCAGGCTCCCAAGACTCGTTTTATGAGACAGCACTGGGGCAGGCTGGGGGTTGCTGTCACGTCTTTGGGTGACAGCCGTAGAGGAACCTGTGTTGTCACTTCCTCTTCGGGCTGTTAACCTATCTTCTCCCTCCTTGTTGCTGGTCTGAGACCCTCCGAACAAGGAACCTGAACTCCGGAGGTCCAGTATCTTAAAAATGTCCTCTGAAAACGTCCCACTCTTCTCCTCCACGGTCTCCTGGATGCGACTCCACCGGTTGAGTGCTTCGGCCTTGGCTGCCATCCCGGTGAGGGGGCAGTTGAAGGCGGGCAGGGTCTGAGTGCGTTTGCGGGGACTTTCCATCCAGTCGTCTGTGGAAGGTGAGAAAGGCTCCTGGAGCGTGTTTCGGGGGCTGCAGTTTCCTCTGCCTGGACCTGGACTGTCGTTGTCCTCCTCCTCTTCTGGAGACTCAGACAGAGATGCATCACCCATCTGAGACAAACACATAACTGAAGATTAATCATGTGCCTGTGGTTTCATCTGGGCTAAACTACACTGTTGCTCATAAAGTTGGAATTTTTTTTTTCCTATTTTCATGAAATAATTGTGACAATGTGATTTATTCCTGACAGATAAATTGTATATGTAATGTAATGTAATCATTGCACCTGGTCAAAAAGTGATAACATATGCTTTTAAATAGTATTAAACAGAGGATTGTGTCTGAAAACAAAATTATACCAACTTCCAACAGTTTATATACTTTTACTAAAATAGGCTCATTTGCTTTCTTGCCACAAGTTGAGAATATCGTTACCATTTATATTTGTACATTAAATACAAGACTACAGACAGTTAGCTTAGCATAGAGACTGGAAACAGGACAAATAGCTTTGCTGGCTTTCTCCTCTGAAGCTCACTTTTAACACATTGCATGTTGTTTGTTTAATGCCAACGGATTTTCCAGGACCTATGTGCTGGTGATATAATGTGTAAAATCTTACCCCCTCCCATCCTGAAAAAGAGAAAAGTCAGCCTTTATTTGAATAGCATCATGAAGAGGAGGAAGAGGAGTGCTCTTTTGCTCATGGAAGATGGACCATGCATTGTATGTGTTGGCACTGTGGTCGGCCTTTGGAGATCATCTTATTTTGGATACGAATAAGAAACACAGCAGGTCTGATGGTTTTGATCAGCATGTAATTAAATAAGTGTATTTCATTCTTGTCGGCCCTGACTTCTGGCCACTGTTAATAACTGATGATGCTAAATCTTGGCATTTTTCTCACCAAATGTAACAGCTGTTTCTGACTATTGGGTTGTTGAAAACATTTTGTCCAGAAATTGACACATCTGATGAAACTAACACTGTTTGCTAAATAGCTAACTTTCATATTGGATACATGACAACTTCTCCTACTAACACAAATTGTTTCGAATATTGTGGTTTTGGTTCTTTTTGTCCTTTGGGCGTTGTCATTTTCGGATGTTATGCCTTTGTAACAGCTAACTATGGCCAAAAAACAGAACATTCAAAATACTTCAGACGTTAAATGTGAGGTCAGCTGCTCATACCTCTGCAGACTCCCAGCCCACAAAGCTTCTGGGAGTGTTCTTCTGGCTTTCAGCCTTGTTTGAGGGAGGGGAGGGAAGCACGTCTTTAGAGAGAGGAAACAGAGTCTCATGCTGTCTGATCATCACTGTCATCAGCTTCTGGATCTGAGGAGTCGCTGCGAAGAAAAACAAACATGATTTGAAAAGATTGTGATCAAAATGTCTTCTCTTTGGGTTCTTGTGCAAATCTTGATTTACTTTTTTATTGCACTCGTTTGTTCTCACTTTATTAGACAGAGTAACATGTGAGGTCTGTTTTGTAAAAGGCTGTTTTATTGCACTAAATATAAAAAAGAGAAGGATTTAGTGAAGACGCAGTATTACCACATCTAATTGCTTAATAAAATTAGATGTCACACATCATTTCAATTTAGGGTGTTTTTCTTTCAGTTTGTTAAGCAATATAGTTTTCACAGCTAATAGAGATAAATCCACACAGATCTGCACACATGTTGGTTCAGGACACTTACCCTTCATCACAGTGATGGGGTCTTCTATCTGAGGTTTGAGCAGGTTGATGCCCATCACTGTTGCCAAGTTCTCCACATTCATCTTATTCACTTTGGAGTGCTGCTGCACCTCAAACAAAAACCTGCAAAGCGAAAAGACAAAAAGATCAGCAGAGTTAACAGATACATGTCAGTATGTGTTGGGGATGGAAACTGATCCAAGAACAGTAGATTTGGATGGCGTGTTTTTAACCAGAAGAACTTGAGATCTAGAAGAATAAAGTGTCTTGCACACGGACATGTCCTTGAACAAATGTTTTTTTTCAATTATGGGATTTCTTTTCAAACCTCAAAGGTAACATGCTTTTTTTTTCTGTTTCTCTAATGTTCCATAATGCTTTGCGCTCTAGCCTTTACTCACCTGCAGACATAACTGAGAAGGTTGTAGTTAACTCTGGGAAGAAGAGCAATTTGTTTCTCCAACTTTTCCCAGCCCTGAGAGAACACATGAGAGAGAGATTAAAGGACACACACACTAATACACACTAATAAATATGACTTCTCCTGCATGGACGGACACACACACACACACACACACACAGTATAAGCATACATTTAGACATATTTTAGATGTACCTCTGTGCTGCTGGGGTCTGACATGTTAGTGCAGTCCAGGAAGTCTTGGTACTGAGTCCAGGGCACCACGGGCTCAGGAAGCTCACGCAGGTACAGCTTCAGCAGTGACGCCACCGTGTGGACATCTGTGTCACTGCAGGCAATGTCATACCCAATGAGCATACACTTTAATGTTTGAACTCTGAATCTTTAGTTTTTTGTAAATACGTCTACACTCATTCCGGATCACAAACATTTTGTTTCACACTGCATCCTTAGTGTTTTGGAAGCAGGGCTGTATTAATGGGCTTTAAGTGTTAACTTTAAAGGTTTTTGTATCTTGGCTTTACTTATAAATAGCATTTTCATGGGGTTGTAGTGAAAACATGAATTTGGCTGTTCTTGGACACTTTGTGCCTCTGGGTCTACTTTTGTATATTCAGATGTTACAGCAGGCTTGGATTCAATTTTGTTGTTAAGACTCTGCCAAGAATACAATTCCAGGGGAAAAGACTAAAGCATGTGTTCATTCTTTTGTTTTTGGCCTGAAATTTGAGGTAAAGCATTGTTTAGTAGCCCTGGCTGGATGCTCCTTGACTCTGCTCACACTAGATTACAAACAAGTGAAGTTTAATGGATGTTTTAATCAACAGTGCTCCGTCAGAGGAGCTTATGATGTTGAGTAATACAGGCTTCCTCCTGTGTTTCTGCCAGAACAGGATGTGGTTTCGCCTTCAGCTCTGAGCAGACAGAAATCTATCAGACGCTCTGCATCTCTCTCATCTCTCCTTTCTTTCTCAGAAAATAAAGCTGATGCTGATTGATTGAGGTTAGGACGTTTTTCTCCTTATATAGCTGTGACCTTATTAAGTGCACATAGTTACCAACCAGGTTTAAAGAGCACATATTATGCTCATTTTCAGATTCATACTTGTATTTTGGGTTTGGTATTTCCTGTGTATTCTAATAACTAGAATGGCCTTATTTTAAATATAGTATATTAAACATACTTGTGTGGAATCAGTTGGAAAGAGCCCTCCACTAAACAATAATAGTAACTTGATATTGATGTAGAAGTCATGACTTTATTTTCATTAAATGGTGCATGTGGCTCCAGTCTGAACACAGAGAACCATGATGATGTTACCTGGGGAAGGAGGGCCTCTCTCCTGCATCAAAGGCGTCTCTGAACTGTTTGACTGCGTTGTCCTGACCCGGGAGGCGGAAGATGCCCTCCTCATTCAGGCCGTGCTCTTTGATGAACTCCACACACTTCTGCACCAGGATTGGCACCATGTGAGGCCCAAACTTTCGTTCATATGTTACTGTGTCCATAAGACCCTTTCCGAACACTGCAGACAATCAGACAAATCAGAAAACATTTTACACATGAACACCAGTAAAGATATATTACTTATAATACAATATATATATATAATATGATATAACAAATTAAAGAAGTAGGTCAGTATTTTGAATGATAGCTTATTATAGCTAATTAGCTGGTTACAGTAGCTTAGCATAAAGACTTGAAACAGCTAACCAGGCTCCGTCCAAAGTTAACAACAACACAAAAAAAAGACAATTTCTTAGCAGCGAACAGTGACTTCTGAGCTTCCTGCTTTTTATTGTAAGCTAAGCTAACTAGCAGCTGGCTCTAGAGGTGATGTGAGGCAAATATGTTTTGATGTTTTTTATATTTGAATAGAGCCAGGCTATGAGTTTAATCATTTTCAGTCTCTAACTAAGCTAAGCTAACCCCTGCCTCAGGCCTTTATGCTAAACTAAGCTAATTGGCTACATATTTAGTGTAGTAGTGTAGATGGTAGCTATTAATCTTCACACCTAACTCAATAAAGTGGATAAATGTACTTCACAAAAATATCAAATCCCTATAAAATTTCAAAAATGTTGTCCAAAAACATTTGTAGTGTCATGTATAACCTCAGTTTCCATAACAACACAAGGTTTTACTGAACCTCCACTTGTTGGTACTCCAATGACCCTGCGCAGAGTGCGGACCCACTCCTCCATATCACTCTGGGAGTTTGCCATGAATACATAGGGACATCGCTCTCTGTCTCCAGTTGTACCTGTGAAATGATGAGTATTGATGGAAAAAGGCATCTTAGTACAGCAATGCCTTTAGCAGGAAAAATACACCTCTCAGTACATGGGAAATCTGTGCAATTATTTCCTAAGAAAATTCAGATTACTATCAGTTTGTGGTAATTTCAGACTTTCCCCTATTCAGGTAAGCACTAACTCATATGGACATATGATACCAGAAATGGACATGTGATCTGATTTGGAAATAAGAATGCTTGTAATAACAGTTTAAAAACACTGGCATATTGTTTTTTTCCTGTAACATAAGAAGAAGAGAAAGATGACACAGGGCAACAAAGGGAAGTTCCACTATAGACAGTACTGATGCCACACACAAAACCATCTTTAGTCAGTTTTGCTCCCATTTAAGGGTCGATTATGTGCTTACGTGGAATGATCTCAAAGAGGTACTTCCCAGGGTCATCTGAGTTCTGAGGGAGTTCATTAACTTTACTGAACCGCAGCTGGATGACTCCCTGTTGACCAAAAGACACGAGCACAAACACACAGAGAAAAGCACATTAGTGTCATGTCCAAACTTAAAGTCAAGAACCAACCACTGATATTTAAACTCATGAATACATTCATAGAATACAATATGCTATAAATATTGTTAACTGTTCACTCAGTTATAAGAATACCAGATTCAATGCAGTCTATTTGTTCTTGATGTAGTAAAGACCTCAACAGATATTTTCACTGCTAGCTAGCCAGCACTTGCGTTAGCTTTCAAGAAGTGGAAACACACAGTGAAGAGTCAAAGTTCTGAGCTGAAAACATGGGGAGCACACAAAAACAACCTATGATTATGACTATTTAAATGCCCACAGTGCTATTGTTACACTTCTATCTGGATTGACAATGCACTGTGGTAGCAACTTGTCAATCATAAGGAAGGCACACTCTACTAAATGAATTCCATGCTGTAATGAAGAAGTCTTGAAATTAACGATTGAGACCATAAATTAATTAAGATAATGTTTGCTAAGGTAAAACATCAATTGAGAAGGAAATTTTTTATAGACTTTTATACAGCTGAACTTCTTTTTTGGTCATTAAATGCAGGATTAACACCTCTGCATTGGCTTCACTTAGTCAGTTCATATTCTATGAGTTCAGTTCAAATTGCAGCACAAACCTTTACAGTGCAGTACAGTAAATATTACAGGTAAACATGTGTGTAGAACACTTCCTCTATCTCCACCCACAGTCCTACTCCCACAGTATTTCTGTTTTAAACCAAGGCTTAAAATGGAAATGACTCTTCGACTTTTAAAGTGCGTTTTCGATGATTTCTTCACCCACATTTTCATAATTCACTATCGAACGATCACTGATTTCGTAACAGGAAGTCAATTGGAAGGAAGGGATACATGTAAGAGAAGAGGTGAATACAACCAAACTTCTTTTGTTGTTGTTGTTGTTGTTGTTGTTGTTTTTTATTTCACACATTCATATGGACTACAAATTTGACAATGCTTCCTGCATAGATGGCTATAGTGCAGTCAGTGGTTTTGTTTGGAAACCCCTGAAATTCCAGCTAGTTATAAACCATTAAAGTGTAGTATTTTCTATTGTCACTATTGAAGTTTGTCCACACTTAGTGAACAAAGAGACTGCAGGGTCTTGACGGTATGTTTGGCTGTATATTTTCTGGCATCAACCAGTGGATCAGATAAATGTGTAACCAAAAAGACTTTAAGGCCTCTCTTGTAAAGCTTGCTCGGTTCAGGAAGTGTGCAGTTAGCCACACAGTGTTTGTGGTCTTGATTGGAAGTGATAAAGGGCATACGAATATGTATATATTTTTTTATATATATTTCTTCAAACTTTGACCTAATCTAGATACATACAACATATTAAATATTAAATGTTAACTTTAGATTTCTAAAGGCAGTTAGATAACAGGGACATAGAATTGATTTTGATGACAGCCAACTCCTCACATATGTTACTACATATAGTAAACCCTAAAGATTATTAGTACTGACCAAAATCAAGTAAATTCCCAGTGTCTCACCTGGACTGTCGTCTCTTTGTCATCTTTGTGGTAGGTCAGAGTGCTTCCTCTCAGCACAAAGTAACGCTGCTGCCAGTTCTTGACCAAAGACCTCTGCTGTTTTTTGAGCCAGCCAGCCTTCAGCGGCCTCTCCATGGACCTGGGGGAGCTTGGCGACCCCGGGCTGGAGCCTCCTTCTCCAGGTATCACACTCCTTGACCGTGCTGCCAAACACCACAACAAAGCTGTCGCTAAAAGTGTCACAAACAACCAGCTTTAAATTGCTGTGTCACAGCCGGAGCTGCGAAAGACTACCAAAACATCAGCGCTGAGCACTTCCTCTTCTGATATCAATATGCATCAGCCTATCAAGTTTGAGAGACCGGCTCACTGTAGCATATATTTGTTCCCCACCTATACAGTTTCAGACTGAAAGGAAACTGCTGGTCAGAGTTGACCAGTTTCCTGTCGAAGGTCTACGAATGCAGCTGTGATTGTTCGACATAAATAACACAGTGGTCTGCAGGAGACCAGCCGTCAAACAATAAGGCAGAGAAATATTAAGATCTTTGTCGACTTAACTTAAACTGAAACTGAGACAATTCCTTTTTTAGGATTTTTAAGAACGTCAGCCTTGACATATTTATCACCTTTGACTTGTGTGACTGTGGTAGGTCATGATGTAATAGTTTAATAGTCTCTGAAGAGGCCCAGAGAGGACAAAGTAATATGGAGACAGTCTCTGTGCCACGTAGGACCTCCAAGATAGCTGGATTGAGATTGAGCCCACTGCTCTGTTGTTCTTAAATTCACCGTGTCTTGTTAAGCAAGATGATAGAGGAGAAGAGAAGAAGCAGGGCCGCACTGGGGTAAACAGGAAGCTGCCACATCATCGCCCAAGGGCCGGTGACACTTTGAAGGTCTCCACCTAGAGGTTTCAGGGATCCTTTGGTCTAATTTTAATAGCATCACCCTCCCTTGATTAGTGGAAAGTTAAAGTGCTGTTGAGGAACCCTGAGCCCACACACAGAGGCCGATGTCACACCACACCCTGAGCTGACAAACACACAGCTCCTTTTAACTGGCCTCAATTCGAGATGAAAGTGCAGTCCCACAGCGACACAAAGACGTGTTCAAGCAATTTACGTCAAGTGCAAGACTTTCAAAATGGGTACAGCGGAGAGTGATAGTTAGAGTGTGAGGGGGATTTTAATAGAGAACTACAACTAAAGACATTTTGTCCTGTCATCAGGTTTCATGGTTTAATGTTCCTCTGGCCACATTTGTGTGTGTGTGTGGGTGATCAGGCCTGAATTTAGGTGACCACACCCAATAACAGAGAAATAAAGGAATCAGGATTCTTATGCACTTACTATTGGATCATAATCTAGCAGACAGGGTGGAATTATTGTTCAAAAGAACATCTTAAAAGAGAAATAGTTTTGGAATATATATTTCTATGATGCTACAATGCATTTTATATATCAAATATTATATATATATAATGCATTATAATCTGGACCATAGTGTGTAGTAATTCTCATAAATGTTACACGTTATGATATTTTTATAATGCATTATGATTACTGTTACAATGCATTATAATGTGATTATAGGATTAGTGTAGGGGGCTAAACTAACCCCACTAACACATTTAAGTATGTTAATAATGCTTCATAGAAAGTGTTACCATATTTTTTATTTGCTTTTCTTGCAGAGAGTTACGTGAGTAGACCGATACTGTTTTGTGAAGTTAGCTTAGCTTAGCATAAAGACTGGAAGCAGAGGGAAACAACTAGCTTGGCTCCATCCAAAGGAAATAAAAATCCCCCTATCTACCCGTTTCCCACTGAGACATATATATATATATATATTATAAAATACATATTTTTCCTCTTTCCTGTAGTTCTTTTTATCAGTCTAGGTGGTTTTAGTGTAAGTTGCAGAGCGTTGTAGATATTCACCATAGAAAACATTGAAGGCATTTTGCTTGTGGCATCCAAAAAAAGAAATGATCAACAGCAGTACAGGGAAGCAAAAAATATGTATTTTGGATTTTTTTGGGCTAATCTTTCCTTGAGGCTATTTGATGCGACTTCATTGCGTACAGGCCTGTGAGTGGAATTGATCTTCTCATCTAACTCAACAAGAAAGCAAATAATCGTATTTCCCAGCATTTCAAACTATCCTTTTAATGCTGAGTGAAGAAGCAGATGAGTGGAGTTTTCTGCATCAGGAAGAGTCAGTTAAATCAGTTAAAAACAGGCCTATGGTTGTCCTTCCAAATCCTTATGAAGGCCAGATGCAGTATGACTGTGTACACACGTCATACACCCCCCCACACACACACACACACACATATGCACATACTGTATATGTAGGCACAGTTACACAGACAGCTACAAAGCCAGAACTCAGCAGAAACTGAGCTCTTGCATCAGTTTCCTGCCATCAACCTGCACTGCAGTTCCACTGTATAAAATCTGTCACGGCTATGGTCCATTAAACATTTCATGGTTAAAGTATCACGAGGAGGTCACCAGCCATCAGGAAGTTGTGCTTTCATTCTGCAGAATGATATTAATACCAGCTGATATTCAGCCAACATGAAGCAGATATAATAACTGTGCAGCAACTTCCTTCCACAGTGCTGAACATTCAGTACTATGATTGTGGAGATGATAGGAGTAGTGATGCACGTCATGAACAATAGCAGGATTGTCCTGTAGAAGATTCATCCAGTTGCTGCTTGTGTGCAAACCTCTTTTATATGTGGCAACTGTTGTGCCATCTGAGCCAGAGAGGAAACACGGCATGTTGCTGCACTGATTCCACCTTATGCAAACAGTGTGGTGTTAGTGAGTCTAGACTGCTCAAAGATACACGTCTGCACATCATTTTGCATGCACAGATGGCCAAAAGCTTATGGCCATAATGTAACTTTCAGGTGACTTAGAATAAGCACTTAAAACTTTAAAATGTAAAGTTTTTTTTAAATGTGAAGCATTTATTCTATAATTTTAAAAAAAATGGTCCAATAACACGCTGATTATCATCAACACTTAGCAAGCAACCACTAACATGCTTAAAACCCACACTGATGAAACAAATTCAGTTATTATCATCTGATCTTTTTCCACTACTATTTCACTCAAGCAATATGATGTACCTCAATTAATCTGTACATACTATGAATTAATTCCTGAAAATAAGGAGAAGCACCTTTTTTATGTGTTAATGTGCTGTGTGGATATTTATGTTTTTGCCATCTCTGGTATGATCCAAAATGAGGAACAGTTAAAGTAACAGTTAAATGTTCAAACAGTTAAGTGTAAAATGTGAAGTGTGAATGTGCTGCATCCTCACTGCTGACAGTGAACGCAGCACGGCCAGTGGCTTACCTATGCGGGCTGTCTCAGCCTTGAAGGTGCTGAAGTCCCAGTTGCGAGGTAGTTTGAGAGACATTGTCCTTAACTCATACCACAGGTCAGCATTTCATTTCATACGCACAGCCCACCAGAGCTCACACACACATAAATCGATACACACTCAAACACACACTCAACACAAAGTGGAGATATCGCAGATCACACTTCCTACTTCCTGTGTGTTAATCTTTCTTCTTCTTTTTTCAGCCCTTCTAAACGCGTCCCCTCATGTTGCCTTTACTTCCATGTTCATACTTGTTGTGATAGAGGTCTGTATAAATGCCTTCCAGGCTGATTCACTAACAGGCGCAGGGCTCCAGGGCTGTGTGTAACACTAGCAGGGGCTTTTCAAATGACTAATGTTCAGTAGTGTTAAAAAAACCCACAGTGTCTCTTAAAGGAAATGGTTTCACCTCATGGTTTGACTCCCTCGGAGCTAAGGCTGCTAACAGACTGCAGCAGAGCCGGTGTTTGTAAAGGTGTTTCATCTGCTGACTCCTGAATACACTCATTTTTAGTTGTGAAAAGAGGGCATCTGCTTTTGATAATTGATCACATACAGGATCAGGAAATATTTTATGCACTTCCTTTTCCATGGACATGTGACAGTGTAAAGGTGGACAAATTCTATTTCCATATTTAGTCACGTCCTTCAAGATGTTTTTTATAACAATCAAGATGAAGTTAACTTAGATTTTTCATTTTTAAACTAGTTCACATGAACTAAAAAATGGTAGAATTAAAAGACATATTTATGCAAATATAGGATTGAACTTTTTTTTTTTTTTTTACTTCTACTACTTTTTAAAATGTTTGATAATAATTTGCCATTTCAGATATGTTGTAGCTGTAACATATTATCTGTATGATAAAAGTCACAAGTGAAAATAAAAAGATGTTTTTTTCGACTTCTTTAATAATCCTCCAGGTCAGGTGGCCTCCTACTTATGCATGGAGAACCAGGTGAAATTATGTCATATAAAAATGAATAAATAACACCTTGACAAAAACTTAATTCTTGGAATGAAAGTAAATAAATATTCAATAAAATAAAACTGGAACATTTGGGTTTTTTGGGACTTCCCATGAGTGTGCATTGTTGCCATATGGGGAAAATGTACCAACTATTCCGCTTTTCATTCTTTTGATATTTTCACAATTTGAGCTAATAAACACATTAAAACATATTATTAATATTCAACACAAAAGAGGGTTAAAGAAATAAAACCCTATCATAATATATTATTATATAAAACCGGTCAGTGGGTGTAAGGAAATGGACTTGACATCTATTTCAAAATAGGGAAGAACACCCAGAGGGAAGAAACCAGTCACACACAGCACATCACTTGTTTTTACACCTTTAATTTTCTTTGAACCAAGGCAAAGCACATTGTAGCATCAAAGAGTACAACTTTTCTCTAGACAAATGTACAACTCAACACAAACCATTGCACAGTTTCAGAATAATATAGTGAAATCATACAGCTTTATAAGAGAAGCTATAAGCACAAAATAAATGTCCACAAAGGGGGAGCCTACATCATGTGGGACACTCACAACTCCCATACATTCCTTAGAGGGTCCTGGCTGGGCAGGATTCACAACAGCAACGCGGCACTGTGTTGATTCCAAACGGCACAGAGGTGTTTCCAGGGTGCCGTGAAACTAAAAACAATCTTTTTTTTGAATAGTGGTGTGTTTATCCCTTATATTGTGAGTAAATCTTCAGGGGCACCGGAATGTATCAAACAGCAAAGGGTCAAAGCTTTCTGCTCAGACGCAGCATCAGTGTTCCTCAGCCGACCACCAGAGCTCCAGCTCTCTCTAGTGGCCGACTGCGACACCAGACGGAGAAATGGCAGTACAGAGCCTCAAAACCTCAAACCACCACAGAGGCGGCGAAGCAAGAGAAATAGGAGATATCTGCCAATGCTGGACACCAGGGCTCCCCTTCCTGTCTATTCCAATGGAGAAGATGCAACACAGTGCTACAAGTATCTGCGCTGCTTCAACTTGCACTGCGACACAGACACGACATCTACCAGGGAAGAGCCTAGAAAACACCCAACTGCACTGAAGTCACAGCAAGAACAGACAGACTGCTATCTCAATACTCTCTCCTATATGGCAGTAATAATACTTTAAATATTCCTCTAAACAAAAATACTAAAGAACACTCAACATCTTCTTAAATGTACAATATAATAACTTTGAAAAGGTTTTCTTACAGTAAATAAAATAAATACTTTAAGAAGTTAAGTGTAAGACTGGTTGGTTTCCACAAAAGTCAAACCAAAGACATGAAATGACATCAACAGAAATGTGAATGGAGCAACATTCAAATCAGGGGAAATGTGTTGGTTCCATCTGAAAACTCTTAGAAAGTGATTGCCATCATGAAGTAGAGCAAATTTTGAGATACAAAAAAATGTGCTTAAAAATATGTGGACGTTTTTGAGGTCAGAATCTAATGAAAGGAAATTTAAGCTGGCAAAGTATTTTTCCTAAATGACCCTGATTAAGTGAAGCAGTCACTGACTGTACAGACATTTTCATGCTGTTTTATATGATTACCACTTAGATACAGTTACTGACCTGCTTACATCCCTGCTACACTGACTACTGAACGATTGTTCATATTGCTGTTTTGTCCGATAACAATGAGAACAGAAATAGTTCACTAACAACTAGAATACTTCATTAATCCTCCAGAGTTCATTTGGCTTGTCACACTTGAGTGATTTTCTCTGATTGGACAGAAACAGAAAGATGAATGTGTGCAAACATGATGGACAGCCTGAAGTGATTGGTTGATGAAGATGGTCCGCTAATCTTTGTCCGTCCAGAGTTGGACCCTTTTACACTGAATACAGTTATTTGCTGCACCTCTATAGCATCACTTTTAATCTAAACATTTTGGCATATTTTTAAGTGGATTCAATGGCTCAATAAGACTTCAAATAAAATATAAATATATTTAAAACTAATAAAGAATTAACATTGTGTTGGCAGTTTTAAAGGTGTACTCCAGTAATTTAGCGTCTTCGTGAAGTCCGGCAACAAAAAGTCAGAGTTAAAAATATAATCAAAAATCAATGCATCAGAGGCGGAGTTCTTCTAGTACCAAGTGTGGGTATAACACTTCAATAATCCAACACAATCACAGTTTCCATCAGATCCTCCCTGACTGTTGAATGTCAAAAACTCAGGATTTCTATAAAAAGTCTCAAAGCGAAATCTGAGTAATCCTGATGACATCACTAGGACATCAGCAAGGTTTTTTTTTCCATTTACTCAAATATAACAAAGGTCCATCCAACACCAAAGAAGCCGTGTAGTAACATCTTGTAACAAATGGTATCATAACTACAGACAGAAGTCATTCACGATGCTGAAAAGAATGAAATGAACACTGGAGAAGCTTCAACTTTTATATGTTTCCACCAAACGAAGCGAACATTTGCCAGTGGTAGAAATATGACAGGATCTTTCTTGAAACCTTGAGTGCTGTGTGTATACAGAAGCTGAATGTACTGGCACGAGATCCTGCTGTCACACATACAGTACAGGTCAACCAGCGACAGACAAACTGTATATTGTGGCTTTCTACTCTGAAGCTGTGAACATGTGGACTATGCAACACACAGAACCTAGCAAACATTGTTGTGTCTTGTCCTGTCCCATCAATGTCAAACAGAAGCCATAATACAACAATCCCACCACCTTACTGAGCATGTGTAGAACCTTTAACAGCTCTTTGTTAAGAGATGAAAAGTATCAACACAGAACACAACGTCCCAGAAGCCAATGAAACCAAAACAGAAAACATAGTTTTGTGTTATCTCTAAGCGCCTTTCTGATTTTGACCATGATGGTAAAAGGGGTGCTGCTGTCTGTCACACTGGCCTTCAAAATAAAACACGGTTTGCATGGAGCAATGCTAACTGTGGCTTACAGTACAAAACCAGCAAACAGTTTGGGAATTACCAACTCACGGACTGGATTCTATATTTGTAAGATGCTGTGATGCTGTCAAACACTTCAGGGTAACTTTGCTGTTCATCTTAGGACACTACTGTATGATATGAAATGATCATGTCAATGATGTGGCGGAGCAAGAGAGCCATGTATTCAAAAGATGAATGGCAGCAAAAAGACACACATGTATAAATGCACATGGCAGATGGCAGAGGTGAATTCAGTTGTAATAAACAGACACAACATTAAGATATAATAGAACATACCAAATATAAAAACCATCTATGTATAAATAGAAACAATCACAACAAAAATTAAAACTTAAAGTGGGGGAGTGGGTGCAGCTGGGGGAACAATACAGTGAGGGTTTGAGAGCAGTGCATTAAAACTGAAAATAAAAATGTACAATAAAAATATTAACACAGTAATAGGTATATAGAGGAAAACCTGTACCAACATTTTGTTCAACAGTGTGATTAGATATAATGGAAATGTGTAACAGTACAGTAATTCACTAACTCAACCTGAAAACACTGGAAACATGATTCACAGACAGTATGAACACAAACACACTCTCATACCCAAATGAAATGGAATGACCCAAGGCTGGAGTTTTTTGTAGTTTTCTTTGTTTTTTTTCTCTGATGTGTTTTTGCTCACACAAAGCACTGCGAGGCTCCCAGAGCTGCGGGGCTGCACGGGGCCCTCGGGTGCCACCCTCCTCTGGTCTCTCTCTCTCGGGGCGAGCCGGTGTGGGTGCGGGTGGCTCTAGGCGGCGGCCTCCTCCAGCGCTGGCAGCAGGCCCTTCTCTGTCAGGTGAGCCTTCAGGGAGTTGAAGATGTAGAGCTGCTGGTCTGCACGGAGGGCCAGGAGCTGCTGGATCACCTTGCTGGGGTTGGGGCCCCTGAAAGGAGGGAGGAGATCATTATAAATCCCCTTTCCAAGATGAACTATAGTAATGGCTCGGTATGTCTTTCCATAGTATCTATGCATCGCATAGAAGACATGTAAGCAGTCTGATTATACTTTTGTCCTTACAGTGAAATACTATACATATATGTATATATA
>CAFUXE010000785.1:1011317-1056937 GCA_903364295.1 Serranus cabrilla | reverse complement strand
CCAGGTAGGTTATAACTTTTCTTTCTGTCAGTTTGAGATGAAATGAGAAGCAGTGACAATAAATTAAAACAGTAAAGTCGTGGGTGGTTAACCCAAAACAATGAGCTAAAAGACATAAACTTCAACGTCCGACCCATCTGACTTAGGGTAGTAATTCTCTGTGCATTTATCCCTATGAGCAGCCCTCACATTACATATAGCCATTTAATTATCAATATAAAGTCATCGATTAGTTCCGTTTTAAGAGCTACTCAGAGGTGGGCAAATATGTTAAAGAGGAGACATAGCCAAGCCAGTGAGAACAGACTGATTCCCCCTAAATCTTACACACCGCTTCTTTATGTTTACAATGAAAACATGATCAAATATTTAAAAAAAAGAAAAGCATGTGTTTGTTAAAATATAAATTGAATATCAAATAGCATCCAGTGACTACTTACATACATGAAACTTAACTGCTCATCTTTACACAACTGTCATGAGTGTGGGCAGCATCGGGGGAGGAGGCAGTCATTATGTGCTTTCCATTGGTGACTTGATGAATCGCTGTGTGCTAACTCAATTGTTCCCAAGGGCTTGGTGTTGTGTGTTTCCATGGCAGACTGTTTTCCTGCGTGATTGTCAGGATTCAGTGTGTGTGTGTCATGCGGGAGTGTTCCCTGCATCAGGAGTCTAAATTTGTGTTTGCAGTTGTGTTTGTCTGTGTTTGCGGGTGTGATAGTGTATGATTGGTCAGGACAGCCCCGGATAAACTGGATTTGACTTATCTGACAAGTGAGGATGGAGAGGTGGAGAGGTAGGTTAGTAGGCCTGTGACCCTGACACAAACAAACACACCTACTTACACAACTCTGTCAATAACATTTCTATATACACACAGGCAGGTAGGTTATGTCAATACACTCAGCTGAACTGTGAAAGCCCACTGTGCTTGGCTCAGGCTGAGCTGCATTGCAGTGTCTGTCTCGTGTTTCATGTGCAGATTAAACGTAAGGTGTGTCTTTAGGTGGATGCATTTAAATGCTTTACAGTAGGACAGATAGATAGATAGACAGACGGATAGACGGATGGACGGGCGGACGGAAGGACGGACGGACGGACAGACAGATATTAGCTCCTTTGTAAGATGAGTCACAGTGGCTTTGACCGTGCAGGAAAGGTCATCACAACAATAGAAATCATCTCACTAGTGATCAGTACTACATTCAGCCCTGTAGAGACCGCCCTGTCCACTCCATTGTGCTGAACCTCTCTCAAGGATTTCTTTGACAGCCCTGACCCTGGTCTACCTCCCCCACCACCGAGCAGACTCAATCTCATGACCTCGCAACTGTACTGTGTAAAGAAATACAGCAGCAACACATGCTCATAAATGTTATTAACTGCAGGTATTTGGTTACTTTACTTATATCTATTCATACATACTGTAGGTTGTGTATCAAAGGCTTGCTATAGACCAATTGTTCTGAACCCGATTGTCTTGTGAACATGGTTGGCCTTGAAAATGAAGCGAGGTCTAATTGAAACCTGTTTGAAGACAGTTTGTGCGGTATAGGTTATGAGTCAGGGCTGTAGCCATGGAGTCAACATTAGCAGGGACCAAATCTCAGAAAAAAATGTTTTCTTAAAATTTAATAATTCATTTCATGCCAGTCTAGAATGGTTAACCATTTTTGTCTGAAGTGAAGCATTATTAGTGATATGATGCTACAATAATAAGTTTCCCATCATTAACTGATGGTATATTAACTCTAAGGGAATGCTATCTGATGGAATATGCTAAGAAAGCTGCTTGTAAGCGAATGCATAGAATTTATGCTAGCTAGCTAACGTTTTGATAGGAATCAAACAAAGAAAAACTTAAAGTTGACAGTGATGTAGCCTCTCTTTTTTAAATGTATTTTAAATTCATGAGATACAGAGACAGCCAAGGACCAATAATAATGCTGACTTTATAATACAACTATAGTTTCCAAATGTTACTCTGGTACATTTGGGTGTAGATACAATTGGTGGAGAAGATGGTCCACAAGCGCAGGCCTACACTTGAGTATTTCTACATTTCACCTATTCAAGCATTGTCCTCGGGCAAGATTAGACCTGAAATAGACTGAAATGGCATTGAAGCTAACAATGAACCACAGGGCTCAACATGATGGAGACGAAAACCTTTTTCTTTAAGCTCCCCTCCCCCTCAGCAGCCACACAGCTCCAGAAGGGATGCGGGACGCTTTTCAAGATGCTCATCCCCCTCTTTCTCCTCCTTCTCTGTGTGTGTGTGTGTGTGTTGATTATTGAGCAGCAGTCAGATGGCTGTGATCATACAAACCTGGGATTTGGCCAACAGATTACTCAGAAAAACACTGGATGGTTGGCGAGGATCAAGCCCCCCGTTGAGGCTTTCTTTTATCTGCTGTGCAAAACCTCCTCATTAATGTCTATTCAACCCCTACATGAAGATTATTCATTGTATGAGAAACTGGTGGGTTGGGTCCTTGGTAAAAAGCTTCATTTGCTCTGAGAATACACTTACTGTGCAGTCTTTTATGACCACAAATAAAGACACGACAAGGTAATAGGTAGGTAAACAAGGGTTTCAAATGTTTTTATTCCTTTAATATCAATGGCAAATATAAATTGCTGCTCCACTTTTTATTTCCAAAGGATCTTTTCCCCACATTTGAAGTGATTTCTTTTAAAGACAGTGTCCAGATTACTCAATTCTTAAAAAGGAAGTGCACAAAACGCCCTCCTTTAAGTTATTGTTCAATAAACAGACATTTGACCTTTCTGAGGGGAAAGGCGGCAGGCGACGACGATGTTCATGGAGCTATGACGTGGTGTGTCTGTGTGTTGGTGTGTGTGTGCTGTGTAATGCATGAAAGCACCACGCCTGAGACCGTCACAATGAAAAGGAATGGCCCTTGTGATACATGTTGATATATATCATATACACTCATACACATCATATACTTCTGTTAGGTTGTGTCGGTTTTAAGGCATTATCAGCCGCTTTGAACGCAGGGACAAAAATGTGCAAAACAATTAAACACACACATGAACATGAGTTTCCCCTGATGCTGAAACCTGTAGCTTAAACAACTGGTCTGACTGAAGTCTTGTTCTTTGAGAGATTCCACACCTGCGTCTTAAGGCAGATGCTGAGAGCACCAGGGTCTTCTTAGAGGAGAGGACAGGTGGAGGTGAGGAGCAATAGTTGCATGTGATCATTGACACATACACTACTCCCCCACACACATACACGCACACACCTGCCTCACCTGCACCATAGATGCCAGAGCAGCATGTGGAGGAGGGAGTCACGCTTGCATGTGCATACATGTGCACACACATGCATGCATATAGGAAACACACACACACACACAGATTGGTGTAAGACAGAAAACAGGCAATGGATGAAACAGAAGACTCCCATAGACAGACATCAATGCTTAGGTTAATACATGAAGTCTTTGTCTGGTGGACTTTTTTTTTGCATTTTACTAGTAAACAAATGAACGGAAAACCACAACAGAAACTTACAATTTAATTTTTTTGAACCACCCACCCTCTACCACCCCCAAATATTTCTCTCTGAAGACAGTGACGAAATAATCACACACACACACACACACACACTCGCATATTGTGCACACACACATCGACAGATGGCATTTAAATGAACACAACTGCCCACACGCACCTACTTTTCATTACATTTCCCCATATAGTCCCCCTTTAGTTATGACGTGGCAACACAGTTCCTCTCCGTTTGAAAAGGTTTGACAAAAAAAGCAGCATTCCACACTCAAAACACTGAACAATCCTATATCTATTTTTGTGATTCATCTTCATGCTTTTAACTGAGATTTGTGGTGAATGCTGTGCTGCTACGCTGCAGGGTCGAGGACATCTACATTCAAAAAGCTGCAATCCTCTTCCTGCCCGTGGTTATTGGAACCAAACAAAGCTCGAATCTCTCACAAGGCGGAGCGGCCATTTTGTTTGAGGTTCCCAGGCACGGAAATGGACAAACAGGCAGCACAGCTTGGCCAGAGGAATCATCACCACCCTAAACCTGGCCACCAGCTCCTCTCACTTTTATACTTTTTAATTCTAATTTTTAGAAAATTATTTGGATTTTTTTGTCATTTTATTTCCCTGTTCGAGGGCAAGATGGCTTTGAAAAAAAGCTTCAAAATATAACCAACCACAAAGAAAACATTTAATTTTCAAGCAGCACCGTGCCGGATTCTGAACAGACACTAAAACCTTGAGGCACAAAAGACATTTCTAAATACTCTATGGACTGACTAGGCTGTGCAGACCAACTACACATAGCAAACTCCCAATAAACCTCACAAGAAGAACATAAGCTATTACTAATTAAATATATTTCTATATATTCATCTATATATTTAGTATATCTAATAAATACATTTGTTGATAGACATAGAGATCTTTCTGTAACTATTTACATTTTGCAGAAACAATAAATAGCTATGAAGGCAAGGCAAAGGAGAGAAAATCTGTGGTTTTTAACATTTTGGTGCTTTTCTTACGTGAACACAGAGAAACTGTGTGTTCCCACAGAAAAGTCAAAGCCAGTCGTTCAGACTCAGGGTGACTCGGCTCGTTTCAAACTGAACTCTCTCTTCATAAATAATTTGCAGGAACATCCACTTTGCAAAAAATAATGCTCTCAGTCTTACCTGCCTGTCCTCTCTACATAATGGAATGTGCTCCAGTTTTTTCGACTGCTCTCAGTAGATAGGCTCTTCCCTTCCTATTAATACCTGGTGAATGGGGCAGTGAAGAAGTAGTGTACAGAAATGTACCAGCACCTGCCAAGATATACCAGCATTCGGCCTGGTGGCTGGTGTTAAAACTTTCCAAACCTGCTAGTGACCCCTTGTCGTCTCCAGGCTCAGACGTGACATACACACATTTATGATAAAAGGATGCTGTAAAAACGCCACAGTCATCAGAGAGAGGCAGAAAACATCAAACCCACCCCCAAAACCCTCCCACAATCCCCGGCCCCTTCACAATCTCATGCTGCACAATTTTTTTTTTTTGTCATTTTTGTGTTTTCCTCTGAATGGCAGGTGTGGACAGAAAATTACAAGGTAGTTACAAGCCTGCCGATGCCTGGGTACTAAGGGACGTATTGCTGTCGGCCCCAACACTTTTAACACAACACACAATCTAATTTAGTGTCCCTAAACTCTGCTGCGCCCCACTGCACAGGCAGACAACTGGCATGTTTTTGAAACACTCACCTCATCTTGTAACAACAGCTGTAGTGGGGGGTCCTTTCAGTTTTTAAGAGACAGCATTTGAAAAAGATGACACAGTTTTGTTTACAAAAGCAATAGTAAGTGCAAAATACCATGCACAGATGGTTGACTGGTGAGCAGGGCAGAAAAAAAGCCCCACATCATGTCAGTGTCGCACCTTTGGGAGGACTCTATGTCACTGGACAACTAGGAGCGATGGAGGGGTGTATGTGTGTTTAGGTATGTCTGAAGTTAGGGTGAAAGTGCTTCCCATGGCTCTTGAGGCATAGAAAAAGAGGCAGTGGGATATTGTGTGGTAACATTCTCTGGCTGAAAGTTGTGTTTCTGACGGATGGATGGATAGGTGGAGTGTCATTAAAATCCCACTCGTTTGATTGGTGCAGAGCAGAGCGGGTGACACCCTAAAGACTGACCGCTGATGATGGAGTGGATGAAGCCGCGTGTCTTGCGGGTGTTGCAGTCTGGATGGAAGTTACTGTGGGGACAGGAAGCCTGCAGAGGCCTGGCTGGAGGGAGAGGCCTCAGACTTGGTCAGTCCTGGTAGGGATGGAGGGATACGGGAGTGGTGAGGCAATCTTGGGATGGGATTAGCTAAGGGGAGGAGGTGGGAGTTGGGCCAGCGACCAGTGCTGTCTGTCTATAGGGTGCAGCCCAGCTGCTTGGCCCTCTCCTGAGTGTCCTGCAGGAGCAGCAGGCTGGCGCTGGAGTAGCCCTCGTCGCTGCAGCTGCTGCGCAGACTGCCTCGCTCGTCCCCTGAGTCGCTCACACTGCTGGTGCTCCACTCCAGGTCACCCATTAGGTAGTCCGTCCCCTCCACATCCACATCCAGGTCCTCTGTTGGAGCACAGGAACCATAAAGACAACAGTGTTATGGAGCTATATGTTCAGTAAAGGTTGAAATTGTTAAAATGACATTATTGAATGAAGTTTTTCAGTCACTGGGAGTCTTTCAAACATAAAAACAACAAAAGACGGAGACATTATTGCAGACAATTTCTCCTAGTTAGAATTCCTACACTGTTCACTGTTAAACAGGAACCAAATTATCCACAGAGGTCCCCTCCCAAACACAAACGATTAAAACTGTAAAAAATAAAAATAAAAAATAAAGCCGTTTCATATTAAAAATATGTTACTCAAAGCTGTTCAGCATGTCAGCAAAGGGGCCACTAGCCAAACTGCTGCTAAGGTTTGCTCAAATTAGTTTCTCTAATAACTTAAGACCCAGATATTATCCTCAGAGGTGTCCTCAAAACAAACTGACCAGCTGATTAAAACCAGTAAAAACACTGAGTAAAGTAGTTTCACATTTTGTTAACTGTTGTCTTCTTCTCATCTGGATTCATTTGCTGTACTTCATGCAGAATAGTACGTGTATTGTGTCCGTGTACCTTGGTCAGAGTCAGACTTGTCGGAGGACACAGAGGAGCCAGTACTGTCCATGCGGCACCTCTCAACCCCCAGCTGCTCCAGACGCCTCCTCAAGTGTCTCCGCTCCCGTTGTAGCTGCTCCACGGTGTGCTGAGCTTTTCTATCGCTCTCCTCCAACCTCTGCAGAGTAGGAGAAGAATAACACCACACTTAAGGAGAAGCTGACAAAACATTGCTCTGTGTCCAACTGTGTGTGTGCTCCCTCAGAGGCTCACGTGAGACATTTTAGTCACTCAAACACACATTACTAACACACTTACCCATCACTCAACAAGTTACCGTCTCTCGTTGTCTAGAGGACTTTGTGTCTGGATTCAACCTCATAACAGCACTAAGGTAATTAAGTTCTAAATGACAACCAAGTAAACACTGAGTCTGGATCTAAAGTGTTGCAGTGGACTTCCTTACAAGAAATTGAATACTTTGTCTCTATTGGCAACCACAATCTAGCATAACATGGAGTTCCTCAATGCTCCATCCTTGCAACTCTGCTTTTTTAACTCTGCATGGTCCCATTAGGCAGAAGCTTCCAATACAACAACATTGCACCTGTGTGCTATATAAATGTGCTTGCCTTGCATTGCCTCTTCGCACTGGTTAAGTAAGAAGCAAATGCACACAGAAATACACACACCTTGATATGTTCTTTGGCCTTCATCAGCAGGCTGAGGGTGGTGTGCCTGTTAGCATCTGGTCCTAGGGGAACGAGGGATTTCAAGCGCTCTAAACACAGCCGTAGATGTGCCCGTCTGAAGACAGAAAAGAAGAAACAGAGAGAGAGAAACTGTCAAATTATTATTATATAATTATTTCTTTTGTGACAGATGCAAACAACAACTATTGGATTTATGCTTTAACTTACAGTACTTTCATTGTTTTGTTTGTATTGTATCTGTTAGCATTAGGTAACATTTGCACGCTAACACTAACTGTACTAGGCAACAAAGCTAACATTTGCCTGTTGCTGTGTTAGCTTAATAATAAAAGGAAAACATGAAAGAACTTCACTTTCACATTACTGCCATGTTTTGTTTACTTTAGCCGTTGATGTTAAAATTAACAATGTAATCCAAGGCACTGATTTCTTATAACCACTTTAGCTATTAAGTTAGCTCTTTGTCAACTTCGCTTAGGTCAGACAGTGACATGCCAGGTGCCGGTGGTGCTTCATTTTGACGTAAGAGCTAATTAGCAAATTAAGGATGCTAATGCTAAGTCGGTAAACATGCTGGTTACCCATTTATAAAAGAGGTAGTGAGTAAAAGCTTTGCTCATGTGAACTTCGACATGGAATGGTTAGACTCCGTTGTGAGTCTCTTTAGCATTGTGACATTACTACATAATGTTGCTACATAAGAGATTTCAGGAAGTGTACAACTCCTCCCTTGACAAGACGATAACAGAAATGTGCTGAAATCCAAAGGTCCTCTGTGACATATGTTCAGATCTGAGCTCATTATTAATGTCGCCTGTACTTTTAACACAGTTCACATTTACATTTCTCATCTACACTGCATTTCCTCCTGTAGCTGCTTGAAGCTGGCAGCTTTGGCAGTTGCTAAGGTCTGGTGGGTGTTTGCGACCACTTGACCCTGCTGTTACACAACACGCACACCTCCAGCTCCAGCCTTGGCGGAGTGTGTACGTGTCTGTATGCTTGTGTGCGCCTGAGCAAGTGGGTGTGTGTACGTCAGACTCCTCCTGAGAGTGAGTGTAAAAATGCTTTTTTGGCAGCTGCGGGCCGGCTGGATGAGCTGTTCATTTATTGTCTGCTGCAGGTAATCCTGGTGTGAGCGTCACTACCGGAAAGAGTTTATTCAAAATGGACACATGGAGAGAGGGGGGATTTGACTGTGGGCAGAGGACACACACAAATATATTCTCGCCCCTTGCCAGGGACAGGCAGGGAATGAAACATGGCCCTGGGCTTTTTGACTCAGACTGGCCCACCGACAAGTTGAACATTTGAACTACTAGGTAAAAAAGAAAATAGGTAAATAGCCAGCAGGAGAAACCCAGACCTGTTTTTCTGATCCCTACTGTCTTCAGTCTCACCAATTTGGCTGCGGCTGCAAAACCTTGACTAACAGTTAAAATGGTATCACTGGTGTGTGCTCTCTGCTGCCTTTATACTCACCAGGCCAAGATCATTGACAGCGTTAGGGTGTCACAATTTCAATTTGAAATCGGAAATCCATTGAAATCAGCTTTTAATTTCAATTATCAAAATCAAAAACATGATCGACAAAATAGTAAATTTGACCATGTGGTAGAGACATCATTCTTGACACCAGCCTATTTTTAAGGGGAATTTATTTTTATTTAAGTGGGGACTGGGCTTATTTACTAAAATATATAGTGTGCGTTGCATTGGCCCCATTCGTAATGTGGCCTACTGAGAAAAGCCCCAGTGCTCCATATGACCAGTACATCCAGTCAGGACCCCTTGCCCTTTTAAAAACACACACGCACTGTAAGTGAAGCCCACACAGGCACATACAAAGCAGTGTTAAGTTGCAGAAACCAAGTGCCTGTTTCTCAGCTGACTCAGTCCAAAGGGCATGAAGACTGCTATTACATAACATGGAAATGCCCTCGGCTGTGCTATTCTGACATAATCAGCAGGGCAAGCTAATGTTTGTTAAACAACACTGACGAGCAAGCAGGCTCATGAAACAGCTCAGGTCACATGCTGTCTGAGTGAGAGAGCAACACTCCGGGTGTGGCTTTGACACACAGCACTTCTTCAGTGACAGGGTGGTTCAGTGTGGATTCAGTGCTGTGTGTCACTAGGTGAGTATGCATGTGGAACTATAGGCTTGTGTTATCAGCTGAAGAGCAAAACCTATATTTCTCTGCCCCAATTTTAAAGCTTGTAACCCTTTTTAATGCCCGCAGCAGTACAGTGTGCTGTCCCTGTTTGGTCTTAAATAACAAATTTGTTGAATAAAAAAAGTTGCAACCTAGTTGTCGCTTGCAAATGAAAACTAGGTCAGCCTGATGCACTTGACTCAACCTATGACCCACCATACAATAAGTGCTGGTGACCAGCTGGGAGGTAAAAAGGGCGTGTTGGTAGCTGGAGTTGTGTTACATGGATGTAAACATGCACATACACTTTTAGTTCTGTGTGTATAGACAGGAGAGTGTCACAAAATAGGACTCTGAATGTGGAGATTTCACTCAGCCAGTATTGCAGGAGGGGGGATGGGTCTCGTTGTGCTCCTTTGGCTTTGCTAGCAATGGGTCACTGTGAGCAATTTACTATCTGCCTATGATGGCTTTTTATCATCAAGCTACTGGTGGGTGAAACTGGCTAAAGGCTATGAATGTTCCCAAGTGTAATACAACTGGCTGTAGTTGTAATTTTGACGTACTGCAAGGCATGAGGTGTGTCCACACACACACACGCTCATGCACACACATGCTGGGGGCTAAATCCCAGACCCAAGCCTCAGTGCCATATATTATTCAGGCTGTCCACTGAGCTGCTGGTTTGGATCAGCTAGCACAGGCAGGATGGAAGCACTGCGAGTGACGTGGACCAAAAAATGAACAAAATTCAACTTCTCTGACCTTAAATGTCTTTATGAGAAACTGCTGAAAAATAACAGCAGTTTGATTTTTGTTTGGATTAATTACAACCCCACAGCCTGGTATATTTGTGACATTAAATTAGCCAAACACTATTTAGGTAAAATGATTACTGGGGGTTTTTTTTCAAGTAGGAGTAAATGTCTACAGCTGTTAGTATCTCTGTGAGGCTGTACTTTGAGCTAAATGCCAACATCAGCTTGCTAAAATGATCACATCAACGTCAAAGCTGAGATAATGAGGACGACTATTTTCACAATCTTAGTTTAGCATGTTAGCATGCTAAGATTAGCTAATTAGTAATAAACACAAACAAAACAAAGTATGTGACAAATTAAAGTAATTTAAAAATGATGTTGCAAGAGAAGTCTGGGGATTGGATAATAATTTATCCTCTGGCAAACATCAACATGTACCCAATTTTATGGACATCTATGCAAGAGTTATGTCATTCTGCAAATTGTTTGAAGGGGGAGTCTGTTTATAACTCACTCTTTTAATTTGTATAAAAACATAAAATTATGCATAATTACAGGCATGGATGCTTTGACTGACAGGTTGATGCCGTCATAGAAGGTAACAGCAACCATGCTTCATTAAGGCAACCTCCGCTCACCCATGATGGAGCGCTATTTTTGGATTTACCTGGAGAAAGGAGGAGTCAGGCAATGCCAAAATGGCGACAGCCAAAGGCTCCCACATTGAACTTCTTTAGCCTCTTTAGAAACCTGTCAAGGAGGCTTCGTCCATATTTTAAACAGTATAAGGCCTGGACCAAGTGGGGCTGCAGGGATGTAATTAGTAAGTCTATTAGAACTCAATTAGAATTTGATTAGAATTTGAATCAACAAAAAACAATAACGACACTATTTGAATGCTAAATCGCCATTAGCTTATGTAATATCATTATACATTAATGATTGGGTAAAAATGTTCAGGATAACTAGTCAATCAATTCAGGAACAAGAAGTTATCAGCGTCGCCATCGCTTAATTCATTAGGAACAAGATCAACAGCAGGAGGTATGTGGAAAAGTTAAAAGGGAGCTGGCCATGACTGCTGAGGAAGGCGAGGAGGGAACATCTGTGGCAACGAAGGGAAGACCAAGCCAGGGAAAAACTGCTTTCACTGGGACCTTTTTGGAAATGCATATCTCATAGCAGCACCAGAAGCCTGGGATGCTGCATCTGAAACTGAAGCTTCATTACAGCAAGAAATGCCAATGTATAAGAGGAGGAGACCCCACTAGCTCCTGATGGCAACCCATTGCTGTGGTGGAAAACTTCAGCCTCTAGGTGCCTCCGTCAGAGCTGAACTGTTCTCACTGCTGCGAGTGAAACGCTCTGCACTCGATTCAGAAAATGTAGATGAACTTGCGATTTGGCCAATAACATCTTGACCCAAAGCCACTCTCTCACCAGTGTTTTTTTGATTGATTGTCCCAGTATGGGAGCATGGTTTGCAATGGTATAATTGGTAAAACTGCCTTTAGTTATCATACAGGATTTTAATAATATTATTAATATTAATAATTAATTAATAATTTTTCTCTTTCAAATTTTCATAGTCGTTTTCATTTTCAAAAACAAATAAGCTCTTGAAATTCAGCATTTATTTACAGCATTTATTTTACCATAAAGTACTTTCCATTTCAATTTTTTTTTTTCATTTCAAATAGTCAATTTGTCATTTCAAGATGCTATTTATTTTTTCGTTTACTTTTTCTTTTTGCAATTTAATCATTCTGAGTACTAAAATAAGAACTTCTGGGTAAAATAATTGGACAGGAAAACAGCAACAATTCACAATTATGCACAAACACACAGATGAGGACATTTTAACATACCTGTTCTTTTCCATTTCATTGTGCGTAGACCTGTGGAAATAAAACACATATTAAAAACCACACATAATAACAGGGCCACTGCTAAAACAGGGTAAGGTTTCCTCTTTGTGTGCCATCAATGCCGTCCAAGGCCTTACTGCAGGGGAGTGAGAGAGAGAGAAAAGGCTGTGTGGGAGTTTATGAGCAGTCAGAACGGCTGACAAAATGAGAATCTAGGAAAAAAAGGAGAACAGGCTGGTTATTCTGTGCTTGAGGCTTGTTTTTACTGATGATACTTGTGCTTTTTTAAGGACCACACTCTGATATGTGACGAAGAGGCCAGGGGTAAACATAGTAACAGTAACTAGAAACAGAAGCCAGAGACTATGCCCCTTCATATTGCCCGATTATCTACCATGCATATAGTACTGAGAGAGGTGGGGGTGGGGGAAGACAGAGTGCTGAAGGTAAACTGAGAGATGGAGGTGTGCTAGTGGCCAGCTTGACTTCTGCATTGCAGTGTTGAAGTGGTGCACACACACACACCCAACCACACACGCACTCGCACAGACACAGACAGAGACCAGGGACAGACATGGGGACACACAAACAGACAGAAACAGGGTTATACGTAGTTTGTGGAATGAATGTGCTGGACTCGAACGAGTGAATGGGCAGTGGTTGTTTGGGGTTGACGTTGAAGATTCCCTCAGCATTCCTGAACTCTCATCTACCTCCACCTGACCTCCGAGTCCCCCCCACATCAGGTCCCAAAATAGCCCCTGCACCTTTAACTCTGCTTGTCTCAACAATGTCACCATGTCAAGGCAAGGATCCTCTGAGGACTCTCACTTACTCACGTACATTAACACACCTTTATGTTTGAAAACTTTGAAAACGTCAAGACTAAGCTTAGAGATACTGTCTTCCACTATCCAGAGTCGTAACCTCTGAACAGCAGTGGGTGGTGTGCCTGTGTGCGTGGTGCGGGGTATCATCTTGTTTCAGATTTGGGTGCTCTCCATGTCACTTGGCCCCCTCCAGGCAGTGTGCATTCCTGTGCATGGCAGACAGCCGCTGGTGACATAACAGTGCTAGCAGGGAAAGATCCCACTTATTCAGGCTAGATTCCAGGCACCTCCCACCTCCTTCCCCTAGCCCCATAACCCTCTACCTCTCCACCTAACACACCCCTGACACATCAGGGTACAGCTGATATTAGGCTATACTCGGTGTTAATTCGGCTTTGTATTGTGAGCAATAAGGGATAATGTATGGAATGTTATGACTCTATATCAGCACATTACACTGGATTGGACTGTCAAATAGAGGCTGGGATCACACTCACCGAGTCACTGGCGTAAGTGATATTAAAGTTCACCATACTACTATAATATTACATAAATCATATATATTCTGAAGCTCTATTTTAGTAATACCCTTCTCTATGTAACCAGGTGGCGTCTATCGTTTTTCCTACCTACTGACATCACACAGACTTCTGTATGACGAAAACGTTGAAGGGTGTGTTCGCTTGGAAACTGCTCTCATACAGGCAGAATAGGGCACTGAATTTGATGAATTTACCATTTACCAGACCAAAAATGAGACAAGAACTGGCTAGCTAGTGCATCCCGCGGTCCCTTAATCTCACTCCCCGTTGTTTGGAGACTACTTTGCGCCTGGAGGAAAGTGGGTGGCAGCTTTGGAGACTGACCTTCAGTTAGCAGGGGGGCAACTTAAATTCAGCCAGGGATGTATTCCACCTGGATATAAAATGCACGTGCACAAGTACAAGTAGGCCTACCTGCTCTTGGTGCAAGTGCATGTGTGCAAAGTTGAAGTGCAGAAGTCTGTGCAAGTGCAAATGTTAGAATTAGCTGGACCAGAGCGATCTCCAAGACTGACATGTATATAGGATAGATCAATAGTTATTCAAGCAACTATCCAAGCAGTTACTCAACAGATTATTGAAGGTTTTTTTATTTAGCTCATCAGGCCTATGATCCTCTGTCTATTTTGTAGATGTGCACAGATACCGGAAAAAAATATTGCTTCTATGGGCAGTATGTATGAAATACCAATTGCTGCTCCTCAGGAACCTCAAACTCCACCTAGAGGCCAATATTTAATCTGAGCGCTTGACACTATAGATCAAATTAGTATTGAAAGCAAAACTTTTGCATCAATTTGAAATAAAAACAACAAATTACCCATACACAGCCCCCCATTAAAACTGTATAGCTGCATTCAACTGAAACCCACAAAAACTTGATTGGTCAATACTACTCCGACCACAAACAGACTTCCAATACCACAATCATGTCCTTTGCCTATACATTTTGCATTTATATGATATATATTTATAGAGTTCAGGTTAATATCATGGCAGGAATGATGCCTAAAACTGCTAAAACAAGAACAGGTTTTGTGAAACCTTCCTGTAAAGAGGGCTCCAACGTAGCCGTCCTCGGTTCCTCTGAATCCTTAGAGTCAACTAACAGAAGTAACGACTTTAAAATCATTGTGAAACTGTTCCTGGCAGCTACTATCACAACTTTCCTGTCAACTGAAAATGACAGTGATAAATTGCAGCACTTGGTACTGACTAGTCAGGGCAATGTCAAGAAAATGAATGACTATTCTAATAATAGGTTTCAGCTTTGCAGCACATACAATGTAGCCCCTTGATCATATCTTCCCATACGGGTCCCTGTCTTACTACATGGGGTCCATGGACTATGACCTCTTTAGGGTCCTTCATGGAGAAAATGTAAGATTAACACATTGTACTGGATACATTCATTGTAGCAAGATGGTACACCATTGCATCTTTTCGATCAGTAGCCTGGAGTCAACCAGAACAACAACACAGCGTGAGGAGCATGGAAAAACTAAATTTGGATAGCCAGATCACTGTATGATTTCCATAGTGCACTGTAGCTGCACAGTTAGTGGGTGTTTATCTGTAGGGTGGGAGAGGACTCTCCTATGTAATGGAAGAGCTGGTGCTCTCCATTGCCTGCCAAGACTGGGAACAGGAAAGACACAGAGGGGTGGAGGAGGTGAGGAGAGAGAAAAAGCAAGTGGGAGAGAGCGATGAGGGGGAGGGGGAGACTCCACTACTGACACACATGCACACATACATGCCAGAAACATAGTGACTCCCCTCCCCCACTACTCACACATCCACGCCATAGGGAAGCAACAGAAACTCACATACATACATACATACATACATACATGGCTGCCTGCCCTACATTTCACAAAGTCTCAACTACAACAAAATAACTCATCAGGCTTGATCAATTAACAGTCCGCTTTTCCCTGGCAGAAATCCACCCTTCCCCCCAAGAGGGAAATTCATCCAGTCATAGTGCTGGTCTGCCTATTAATGATCAAGAGCCAACATCACACCAGACCAAATCAAATCATCTAGGCTGAGCAGAAACCCTTATTAATAACAAGTGTGGCTCTGCATACTCTAAATAGTAAAGAGTAATAGCAGATTAAGTGCTTATAGATGATGAGGGAGTTGCTTAACATGACCTATAAATTGAACACATAGATGGTAAAAAGAGGTTTATGGCTGGACAGACCTGCAGCAGCTTTTAATGTTCTTGGCATACATTATCCCACATTTTCTTCACTAGGCATGTCTAAAAATATAGTGCCACCTAAACATGTTAAGACATGTACTGAGCTGGAAGCATGTGTGTTCCTACAGCGATCCACAGCCTGCAGCTTTTAGTGCATCGTGGCTATGGACGAACACTACAAATTTGTCATTGACAACGCTGTGAAGAACAACTGACATCATCCTGCCCAACAGGCTAAACCAAACATTTGAGTAACACCAAGTTTTAGAGAATGAAATGCCTTCCTGTTTATCAAATACACTCATTAGGTGGGGATCATTTTTCTAATTCCTTAAATCACATTTTGGCAGTCAACCAGAACTAAATTCGGGTGTTTAATAACTAATTACAAACCATTTTTGAGCCTTCAAAGCATGGAATTTATCTGATATTGGCATTAAATCTTTATAATGTAAATTTCCTCATTGTTGTACTGTACTTTTTATCATTTCAAGAAACATAATGGTTGATGCACCGACATGCCAATCAATTTTCCCCAACCACTAAAGTGCAACTTCAGATGGAAGGATGCACCTTTTTGGATGTATTTTTTCCAACAGTACGTGAGGATGACACAGTACATCCGCCCCGGGGGCTTGTCAACACTGTTCCAGGTAAGAAACTACATTCGGCAGCAAAGAAGAGAAGTGACCTAAACGGAACCAAGACTAGAGTAAACACTGACGTGGCTTTCCACCACTGGATACAGCTATTCGAGTAAACAGATGAGGACTAAAACTGAATTTGAAACTGGTAAGTGACGTGTCTTTAGTGCAACTAATGACAACACAAACTGTATGGGATCAATACATGGTTTTGTGTGGCTGTGTTTTGTTACTATGGTCTTGCTAAAAATGAACTCAGAAAGTTATAATGTAAACTATGTGCTGACCAGCTGTTGATCAGTCTAAAATATTGTATCACTTGGAAGTAGTGTTATAAGATAAGGCATGATTGTATGTTTGGAAAGTTCATGATACATATCTGAGGATACTGCAAGGTTTATCGCTCACGTCTAATGACACAATTTCCGTTTAGGTATGTGATACTGGAATGTCTGTGTACAGCAGCCTTGTAACTTTAGATCTGTACATAATATAGGTAGATATACATTGGGTTAGGTGGGGTAACAGGCCTTTATATAAACATATTTAGATGCTTCACATCATGTGCTTTGTACATTGGAAACTCAACATGGCACTTAGACATCCAGGGGACACTTAATTCCTATGGACCTGCGATGATAGATAGGGGCGAGCTGTGACAGTTCACATGAGGATAACAGCGCACACCTCCAGATAGTTTCTCCTTGAGGACATTAACAGTATTGCCGTACACACTAAAAGTGATGAAAGCAGTTGCATCAAGAATTAAAATAAAAGCCTGACAGGGAAGATTGCACTCTTTCTTACCTCTTCACACCTGACAAATCACTGCAGGAAAAGGGCATTCTTGTCAGATAGTGTACTCCAGATGGTTACATAAATAGTTGCAGCTATAAAAGCTAGATATACATTGGGTTACACAAGGTAAAATGCCTATATATAAATCTATGGCTTCACATCATGTGCTCTGCATTCATATCAGTGGAAGCTTAATAACAGATAGTGTGGACTCATGTGCTCCTATAGCAAACACACCTTATGTGGGGTACATTCCCTTCCAATCACTGCGGTCTCATGGTAAGATCGTATTGGTTTTTCCAAGAAATACGTTTCCACTCGATGGGGGATGTCTCCTAAAATCCCTGTTCACATACCTTTGGATTAATCCGATAACGGTCTGTGACCTGCTGACTCCGCTTAGTTAGATGGCGCTGTAGCCCTTTCTACAAGACGGTGTTAGAACTACTTCCAGTACACGGCTACATAACAAACTATCTGGCGATATACAGACAAAGATGGCGTTCGAGGCATTAGACAGAGTAGTTTTGGCGTACATGTTGGGCATTTTGCAGTGTTTGGAAGACTATATGAAAAACAAACAGAGTTTTTGGTTTCGGTGATACGACACGAACTGTGCCGTCGGCGATTGATATGACAAGCTATCAATATGCCGGCGTCGGCGCTTCCTTCCACTTCCGGGTGAAATCCCTGGCGAAAATTCTCGCGCATGCACAGGACGCGGACACGATACGATCCCGTTCACAAAACGAGACAAATCGGATAAACAACAGCTCAAGCCAGCGGTTGCAATCAGATTCAGTAATCCGATCCCAACACGTTTCTAATCCTGTACACATGAATTGAACACAGTGATTGTTTGATGAATGAATGGGTTGTGGGGGGCTGGAGTCAATCCCAGCTGACACTGGGCAAGAGGTAGGGTACACCGTTGACAGGTCTCCATGCTATCATAGCCCAGATACATACAGACAATCATTCACACTCTCAATCACTCCTATGGGCACTTTAGAGTCACCAATTCAATCTAAGCTGCATGTCTTTGGAGTGAGGGAGTCAGACTTTATAACATCTGAAATGCTAACTGCTCAACCTCAACCAGACACAACTCATTTGCATTTGAATATAGATATAGGTTGATTTAAACACACTCAGATCGTTAAGGTCAAAGATATAATGGCTCCACAAGTGCTGCCTTCAGTCATGGACGTTTTTGACTTGTCCACCCAAACAATCATATCACTCCGAAGCTTTTTGTTCACAAGCAAAATTTCACAACTAAATAGAATCTATACTCGAAGCACACACATTGATCCGTGGGGTGTGCAGGCAACATAAATCTGCCTTGACGCGATTGATTTATGGAATTCTGTGTGTGTGCAGCAGTGTCCATTGACTGGAGCTGTCAGAACATGCTCCCTTAGTGAAATGTCTTCTGCAGTCACCTTGACTGACCCAGTTTGCCTTACAGAGTGGCCATTCGCTTTAAGCCAGACTGATGTTTGCTGCTGTCAGTCACACTTTAAAGAAGACAAGGGGAAGTCAAAACATGGCCTTCACCCTATCAGCTCACACATGCACACACAGCTACATCTTGTTATATCAGAAGACCGTTTCTGAAGTGTCAGGCACAAATTACCAGTGGGGGTGTGTTGAATATCATATTACTGCAGCACCAAAAAAAGGAAAATAAAATATTGAATGTGCTCACATATGATCCAGTGTGATCTGTAAAACAACAACAAAAAAACTATCCAGAAAACAATGGACTAATTCTGCTGCGCTCAGTGGGGACAGAGGGGTGCACAGATGCATATTTTCCGGACACAAGGAGCTGATATGCCTTTACCTGCTACTTGTGTTCTTCTTGCTTTTGCTTTTTCTTTTCAAGCTTTCCCTCTCTCGACTGCTGATGAAGGGTGGCATGGAGGCATAGCCGTGTTCAGCTTCTGCAAGCAAATAAACAACATAGTGGTCACATGTCCAGATATCTGGCAGTGCAATATATAGCCACAGTGAAAAGGAGCCAAACCAAGAATAGAAACACTGCAAAAATGTGCCACATTTGATCTCAAGGCGTTTGGAATTCAGTAGCAATGTCTTGTGCTTGAATGCAGGCGTGCAATGGATGGATTCCATGCAGTATCTTTATACAGTATTTTCTCCTCTCAGCCTGGACAATGATGTCATCTTGAACTGGAATAAACCCCACTAGCAAACCACAACAGAGGGAAAGGAGGGGCCTTCATGAAAACATTGTCTCTCTGCACATCTGACTGCATCTGCCACATATGCATTCATTCTTTCATTAGAAAGGCAAATGCACGTGTGTTTTTGCACATTTTAAGCATATCCCAAAAGCGTCTGAATATTCATATTTATCAACACCGATTTTGGGAAGGCGATGCATTCTGCTATATTTTGCAAAATCCGATAACGTTATTGTATTTAATGCATGGCCCGATTACTTTATGTAAAAATAAAATACAGGACCGCAACAGATTTAAAATAGCTTTAAAATGACAGGTGCTTGCATTGGAGTGATTCATGGGGAGGGGCGTCATTGTAAATTTTCATAAATAACACAGACCGTAGAAAACAATACACTTTACCTCGTTCCCTGCGCTCAAGGTACTCGGCTGCTTCGATCAACATCTGCACCATTCCGATCGCCGCCATTTTCAACAATAACACTGATAATATAACAATCCGATGAGGGATTCCGTGGCTGTACACAACTTGCCTCAGGTCCTACCACTGGTCTCCTTCTAACACTCAAGTGGTTTGCTCTTCTTGTCAGTTGTTATTGTAAAAAGGCGAGAGGTAACGTCAAAGAGTTACTCCAGCAGTGTATCAAACGTGCTATTTAAAAGTTAAATGTCCTGAATGCAGCACCGAGTTGTTAGCTTAAATGCAAACTAGCCTCTTCCTTAATGATTGTTAAAATTCTGCTGTTAGCTGGCTGGCCAAGGCTTACACTAACACTTAACAGCTAAGGTTGCTTTGCCCTCTTTATTAAGCAACCTATTTGCTAAATATCGTCGGTTTCTATGTATGTCTTCGAGAAAAAGCGGCTTGTTGACAAAAAAGAACGAAGGGCTGCTTGGTATATAAAAATAAGTCGCGTATTTTTCTGTTTGGCAAAAATAAAAATAGGTTGGCTAACGTCAGCGCCTGTGGCAAGTTGTCAAATTAACGGTGAAAAGTTCTTGCTAGCTCGGTGGTATGTTGCAAATATTTAGCCAATTAAAAAATAAGAACGTTGGCTGCTGAGTTGTCACAGACCTGCCTGGTGTGAAATGTAAAAAAAACGAGCTAGTTTTCCTAAAAGTTCAACCGACGATGTCATCCAACCTTTTCGGTTCAGGGCTATGTGGCTGGCTAGTTTTGTGCTGGTTTATCGCTGATCACGCGTGATACGTCTCGCTAGAATCGCAGATAGCGACTGACATCAACTGAGGAACAGTGAGTGTTTATCAAACTGCCTCCAAAAAGTGGCTTGTTGATCTGGACGACTGCTACCCACTGTGCTTCACCACAAAGCGTATGTGTGCTGCGATATGATTGGATACCACGTATTACAAATCAAGCTCCTATTGGGTGATTGCACCGTCAGTCATCGAGTGGTCGGTGCCGAGTGAAACCGGGGGGGCTGTATTAGCCATTTTGGTTCTAATTCGTATTGGTTTGAGTACACTAACAGGAGCCAAAATGGATTCAGTTTCTGCATTACAAATTCGTGTACTGTGATTGGTTGCTTCTTGGTTTATTCGTTTGCTATTGGCTACGATGACCACGAGCTAAAGTGACAACGCCCGCTTCTGACAGGAGACACGCCTCTCTGCCATGCTGTTTCGCGGTGTATGTCGATGATTGGCTCCTGCCCTGTTGTTTGTCTTATTTCGTGTTCAGGTATTGGCCAGATTCACATGTTCTTTATTATTGGCCTCTTGGTTCCCCTGGCAAAAAGCAACGTCTGCGCATGCGCACGCCCACAGCTTTCCAAAATACATCACCAAGAAACTGCTTCAAAATGAGACGGATACCCATTTTTAAACAGGAATAACCCATGGACTTACACTAACGTCAGCACTGAATGACGACGTCTAGAATTCAATTCAGTAACCAAGCCTAGAGCATAGCTTGTAAAGAACGCTTAATTTGATTCAATTTGATGACACCTACCAGAGAAACAAAGAAGCAACCTACACGGAAATGTATACCCAAGTGATTTATGCGAGTGTAAGTGTAGAATAAGTTATGATTAAAAAGTTACCTACTGTAGACTCTACACTGGACTGTAATTAATTATCACATTCACCAATACTTGTCAATGATAAGACATTAATTAAAAATAATTACGTTCCTGCATGAAAAAAGGGCAAATTTGCCTTAATTTCATATTGCCATTTATGTCATAATCAGGACTGCATTCACATTTTAAAAATGCTTTTATTTCAAATAAAATCCCCACACACCTCAACAACACAAAGCTCAATGAATTGTGTCCCCTATCAATATCCGGCCATTCAGTTGAGTATTGATAAGGGACCAACTTATAAAAACAAAAGAAAATCTATTAACAGAATTGTTGAGTAACATAAAACAGGTTTGTAATAACAAGAGAAAGCACTCATTTACTACTTTGTGAGGATAATGGAGGTAAGCTTCAGGGGTATCACAGTGAGTTGTTGACACTTTCAGGCGATGAAGTCCAGTGGCCTGTTGAATCCACCTTTTCTGTTCATGTACTGCCTAAAAAAATAAATATATAAGAAAACATTACATCACTGTTACCCTCGCAACACTTGCAGATTACATCATCGAGCACCAATGGGAGAGCCGGGATCTCTGCATAGAAACACCTGCAGAGGTGATTGGCTACAATAACAGTGGCTGATGCTGAGAGTGCTCACTGAGAGGGGACAGAGAAGTTGACACTTTAACTCGGCAGTCTGACCGACAAGTGGGGTTCAAACAATCACTTCAAAACTATGACTGTATAATAGAACAAGGGCTCATGAAACAGCATCAAAAATGGCCCGTGGCTATGTGCAGCATTATTGTTATGCTGCTTGACCAACAAACATGCATTTACGTACCTGTATTTTCTCTTCATGGTCGTATTGACAGCAAAAGCATTGACTGATCCATCAGTTTTCTTCCCCTGTTTGAGAAGAAATGTTACTGCCTCTTGCATGCAACAGATACATACATCACATATAACAAGTTCAAGTTAAGGAGTGATAAATTACTAATTAACAACATGCAATCTGCCTGACTTCTATTGTTGCTTATGTTCACAAAACTGATTTTCTGCGATAATATGGAGATGAGACTTTGCAAATATTTTAAGAAATTAATCATACAACTGAAATGTAGGTCTGAATGAGGTTGGTACAATACTATGCAATGTGTGTTAGTTTTATTTATCAGATGCAATTTAAAAACTGTCACCTTGGATTTGTTTACCAAGAAGATAACACAATTCTCTATATACATCATGCATCCCATGATACTGAGGTGTTTTGATCCACCAAACGAGTATCAAGAAATGTAGTCTGACATTTCTATCAATAAATGAGTTACGTTTCAGTGGCTAACTCAATATTTCCTTCAGTGCAGCTGCTTCAAAGTCAAACTCTTCCAGCTGCTCGGAATCTGATGGAAAGCATCAAACAAGGGAATTGGCTGGAAGGATTTGACTGTAAAGCAGTTCCGAACGCAGTGAAGGATGTGAATTATGTGTTCAGTAATTTAACAGCTGAATATTGCAATACTGGCGTGATCTTCCTCATAGCATCAGAAAAGCTTTTTAACAGCAAATGGGACGAGTGACCACTACACAATCAACACTGTGAATCATGGCTACTCCGATACTGTTGGCATTTACAATGGGGAAATTCAGAGCACAACTGGAATACATTGGTTTATTGAGCAGGTCCACAAAGATGAATACAAACTACCAGTATGCCTATTTTCAGTTTAGCTGAGGGATGACTGAATCTGAATTAAAAACAAACTGCACCCCCTTGTGGCTGCACAACATCATACACCTTGTGTTCTCACCTTGCTGGTGTCGAAGGTACTAAATCCCATCAGCTTCATCATCTCAATTTCCTCCTCGGTTTTGCCCTGCATGTCTTCCTCTGTCAAAACATGATGGTTTTTAATTTTTGGCAAAAACAGAAATGTTTAGCTCTGAAAAAGATTAATTTCTTCGCTAATTCATGAGTTTAGCAAATATCAGATATTATGGATCTAATACCTGAGATCTGAATGGGCTTGGCCGACTTATCCTTAGCGTCTTTACGATCATCATCACGCCGGTCAGAGGGAGAGGAGGAGCGATGGCGTCTTGGGGGAGACCTGTAGGGGGCCGGGTCACAAACGTTCTCATTTTAAAGCTAAAAGATTGATGGATTGATTGATTTTTGACCAGCAACATAACCGACGTTTGCGTGAGAGGGCTTAGTTCTAATTTAACGATTAACTCTCTCATGTATTACTGTCACATTACGGTGATACAGTTCATCAAATATGTAAATATATTAATACTAAAATTATTAATAAAAGTTACCAACTGAGGCTTTAATGCATGTGCTTATTCTCAAAGGACAAAGAGCACCATAAATACACTGCAAAGACTCTGAAGAGTGATTTTCTATGACAATTCACTAGTTATTTGGTGACAATATACACAAGTGTTCTGTTTATCCTACACCTTTGATATATAAAAAAAAGAGAACTGCCATCCAGTGTCACTCACCTCGAACGTCTCCTGTGAGGAGATCGCGAGCGGCTTCTCCGCCGCTCTCTGTCCCGATCTCTAGAACGAGAGCGATCCCTTTCCCTCCTCCTTCGCTCGCGCTCCCGTGAAGCTGAGCGTGAACGCCTTCTCTCTGCAGGAACGGAAGAAATTAGATCATTGTAAACTGGGGAATGTTAACAAGGCATTATGGCATCCACACACACACAAACACTCTCCTTCATATAGAGTTTCTCTCATTGACTTTAAATACATGTAGAAATGTCATTGGGAGTCCAACTTCAGTGTTGTGTGTACAGTTTTCATAATTAAAATGTATGACACAAGGCAACTGACATAACTCTAGGTGACTGATGGAAAAAGAGTGTTTTGAAACTGTATAGGTGTTGTTTTTGTATATATATCGTCTTTAACTTTTGATCACTTCAGGTAGAACTTGGCCAAAATAGCATACAGTTGTTCTACAGGAAAGATTAAATTGTGATTGTTGCTGCTTGCTGTTCAATTTGAACACTATCTAATGATATGATAAGAAATGACTAAGATTTATCCATAATCTTTGATGTACCCTATCAGAAGTCACTGTCTCAACTGACCAACAGTGATGCAGGACTAAGGTTTTTATCAGAACAATGACATGAGGAATGGGGGATAGATTCATACAGCATATAGTATCAGGATATTTTGCGTGTCTAAATACTGGGGTCACTAAACAGGCTTTAAATGACATGAATTGGGTATCACTGGAGAGCCGAGACTCTCGTGGATTCAATGAGCGAAATGTTATTCATGTGGGATGATGTTAGTCCCTGTAGTTTACTGCAGTGGGAGAAACTTGACCTCACTGTATATAATGAGCTGCTGTGATCTCTGGGATAATCACAGCCTCTTGAAATGTACAACCACAAACTACAGACCTAGAGCATTCAGAAGATGTATAGATGTTTCAAAGTATATTGACAACATAAGCGTTTCTCAGCAGTTTAGATAACAGAATTGCTCATCATCCAACCCATGAAAATACAGAAATCTCATAAATGTCCAAAGGTATTGGTGTATTGACCACTCATCTCCATTTTTGATATATGAAAAAAAGAAAAAGCCTAACTCAGCATCAAATGTGTTAAAAATGGCATCAACCCAAAAAATGTTATGTTAAACTTATTGGACGTGGTTGAGCATGGAAATGGACTTCAGAATCAATGTTCTGACTTCAGCTTAATAGGTTTAATTAATTTCTTACTTGATGTGCAGTTTAAACCAAAAATACATCGCAGTATTTGTTATATTTTTGTCACCCTCATAGTCGAGGATTACCAGCATATAGCAAATGTTAAATATCGCGATAATATCACCTTGCGATATAAGTCCCCGACATTACAAGGTAACTACAAAACCAGCCAAATATCACTAAAAGCTTCGGAAATGTATTGAACCGTGAATAACGCATACATCTAGCACTTTCTGAGAGACTCCACATAGACAGACTACTATAATACGTTTAGTCATTATGCCATTGCTTTTCAAACGATAATATTTATCTAATTATAACGTTAATCGCATAAAACAATTAAGGCTGCGTTAGGTGTCGTCAAATAACATCTCTAAGGAACATAGAAAGTCGAAATTAATGCTATACACGATTAGTCGCATTTAAAGGTGTGCAGTCGGTAAAGATAATAAAATATGCCCATTATCATCTTGTATTCATATCTTCTTCCCGGTTTAAAACGAGTGAAAACAGCGTTACTGGAGCTGAAACAGCCGCTGATCATACGTCGTGTTAACGTTAGCAAAGTTAGCTGACGTCCCTTCTTGTTTCTTACCTCGTCTTGGAGGAGTTCGACTCCTGCTCCTGCCCATTTTCTCAATGTATTAAATGTTACCGTCGTAGATCAATGTGGTGCTTAATAGAAATCTGAGGTGAGAAATACGAAAAAAGTGGATTGTTTGTATAATGGCTGCTGCTCCAAGGCAGGATCCTCTGTTGACGCCAGATTAGAGAGCTTCCGGTGACCTTTGTGTAAAAACAGCGCCCTCTACCGACGTGGAGGAGAGCCAGCTTCTGCGCTTGCAACCGTTGATTGGTAACATCACAGTGTGCATTAGCGCCACCCTAAGGTCTATACAGGTTATGGTCTTGACTGGGATTTGGCATGGTAATAATATGATAATGGTAATAGTTGTATCTAGTCTGTATCTGTAATAGTTGGATATAGTATAGAAAATATGTGTATATACAGAAATTAACACTGAGCAGGGTCCAAAAAAAGCTAAAGTAAAGAGCACCACTAACCATCTGCATACAGTGGGGCACCAGTGGGCAAAAAGTTGTTAAAGTTAAATTTTTTATTTTAAGACCACAGTGCAAAGCAATTCCTCCTGTTTTCTTCATTTAAAGGCACCTCACACAGCACTTCATTTCATTTTCTCTTCTTGAGGGCACCCTAGCACTTCTTTATTTATAATCTACCATAAGGGGAATTCAAAAAAGCACTGCTGTGTTTGTGACACCAAGGGGATGGGGGTCTTTGGAGTCCACCAGTGGCAGCTAATTTTTTATTTTATATTATTAGAAATATTCTTTAGTAGTTAAATAAATTGTCGTGATTGTACCCTAATAAAGACTTCAAAGATAGACATAAACAAAATGTCCAGTTGGTTTGAAATCAAACTTGATCTTTAATGACTGATACATGGTAACCTTGCAACACTCACTTATACATTCTAATATAAAATAAATTAAAACCATGAGCAAACATCACACATCAGCATTTTGATAACAGCTACTGGTTAGAACGGAAAATAAATACAACTGTTAGGAGGTATTTTGCACACACATACATTTAAAAGAAAATGAGAAAAGTGGAATGTTTAGTACCTTCAGTATCTTCTATTACTGGGTTTCAAACTGCATTGGCAAGCAACGACTTCTTTATGCTTTATCCTGTTTTGGGGCGTTAGAGGCATTTATAGCGGCTTGTGTTTTGTTGCGAGCCAGCATTAGTTTCCCTGCTTTCTTCCCTGCTGTAATAACGTCAATAGGCTGATAGTTTTACACAAAACCAGCATTCAGAAGAGCACAATCAGTAGCTATCAGTATATTTCTACATGTACTGCACCTGTGCTCACACAGTATACCTGCAACATCTATCTGATAATCAAAACCAAATCATGACTAGAAGATGCTTATGACGATGAACGAATGCAACATACTAGAATGTCAATATACATATGTCAAGTGCCTATACATGGATAAAGGGTGCATAATTGAAGGGGAGTTAAATTTCCACTGTGTCTTGCAAAGTTGTGGATAAAAATGGTATGAAACAAATTCTGAGCAATAAGTGCACAAGATCAAACTCGTAATCCCAGTTTTAGAAAGGAACATGTTTGAATGTCTATACAGTGAAGTTAAGTAATGGTTCGGTAGCACAGCAGGTGAAAATAAGACGTGAGTAATACAGGGACTCTGTGTGTGTGTGTGACAAGAAGCGTCAGGAAGTTGCATTGTATCTGACCTGGGTCAAATAGTATGTGAAATTTATTATCAGTGTTTTTTAACGTGCTTAAGATGAATCACCACTTAAATCAAATCAGTGAGTACCAGTGTTACAGTAAAGTATTTGGAAGTCAATTAAACACACCGTGTCTGTGAATGACATCTTAACTGAGTGTGTTTGAATAGATCTGATGTGGTTCACTCATCTGCTACTCCATCATACACTAAGAAAGGTTTCACAGTAATATTTCACCAGGGTCAGGTGTGTCTGAGCGCCTCAGGTCTCTGCCTTCTCCTTCTGCTTCTTGCTCTTCTTCAGGAACGACGGCGGCTTGAACTTCTTTTTCTTCTTTGATGGCGACTTGGAGGGGGAGCCCTCTGGGGTGCCGCCTTGTGGTTTGGGGGGCGGAGCAGCAGGTGTGGAGGAGGTGTCGTTGGTTGAAAGAGCCTTCATCCCTTTCTCCAGTTCCTCTGTCGTCTGCTTCTCCTCCTCGCCTCCGTTCTGTATGGCTGGAGAGTCGGTCTTTGTCTCTTCTGAAGAAAAAAAACAAAGAATTTTCAAGAACCAGACAGAGAGCCTTGGGTGGAGGGGAGCTGCAAAGCTACATGCTAGACATGTCACTGCAGATGAATATGTTTGCTTAATGAGAAATGGTTTGTCATTCTCCGTACTTACTAGTGAGACAAGACCAAATCACCTGAAGTGTGCCCTATAAATCAGTGTGGAGTTACACAGAAAAGGACAGACAGACAGATACAGAAAGAGAGAGTACAACAGACACAGTAGGTACACAGACAGATGGAGTGGAATGTGGTAAATTAAACAGTTACAGCTAAGACAACAGAAGCAGACATTTTGACTTAAATTGGTGTAACTAATCGAAATAACGTCTGCATTCTAATGACTTTAGAGGCTTTTCCAGGCCACTGCTGGCTTACAGGTAGAGTACTAGATTCATTTTAATGCCTAAAGTTCAACCAGTATTTTTCTGCTATGTCAAAGTCAAAATGTCCTTCTTGAGAAACATAAAATGCACGAAAAACTGACACCCCGTGTTACCCCTTTCTGTACTGAACAGCTTCAGCACTGATGCCTCAGCAGTAACTGCTGCATCTCTGTTTTTGTGGTATTTTACTTTAAGCTGTTTTGACATATCTTTCCTTTTGAATTTTTAAATTGTAGTCTATGTTTTAAGTTGGAGTATATGATATTAAAAACATTAAAATACCTGTATTTGATGCCTTCCGTTTTATTTCAAAATTTACACAGCATACCAGCTGATTTGGAATGGTGCTTGTTATATGCCCCAGTGAGAGTACGCATTGTTGCCACTGTTGCAATTGTTAGCATTGTTTGCACTGTTAGCACTGCTGATAACATGGTCCTGAGCCATGGTGGGAGGACAGTGCTGTTGCAGAAGCCAGGTCGTCCCAGTAAGTGTGACTAAATCCCCAATAACACTGTCAGCACTCATGCTAATGTTTGCGCTAGCCACCGCAATTTCAGCTATTCCAACTCTTCAATCTCTTCAACTCTTTTCTTGACCAAGATTCTGAATTATGTTCTGAAAGTTGTATACAGCATGGATTAAGGTGAACTTTGTTACCATATATCAATAAAATATTTTATAGCTCCCTCCAACATCCACTTTTCTGCATTGTAATTATTGTTATTCTATTAAATGAAAAAATTAAGCATACTGCTTTTTTGCCGTTAACAATCTTCTATGTGAATGAACGAAACTGGCATTACAAGTTTCTCAGTTTGTGCTCACAGAGGCTGTGTCAGCTGTATATGAAGAGGTGTAACACAGTGTCAGTTTGAAGCGTGAAGCAGCACAGGATCACACATGAGTCCATGTCAGACTTAAAGCAGGCTGCTGGTCGGGTATGCAGCGTGCGAAATAAACATGGCGGACAGTCAGCGCTCTGCCAAGTCTCACCTGAGAGAGGAGGGTGGTTGGGCGGAGGGCCCTTTGTGGGGGAGGTAGCAGGGGGAGACTCCTTGTCATTTGCCACCTCCTCCCCTACTTACACAAATACACACAAAGACACACACAGTGAAGGACAGTGAGGGCTCAGCTGTGCTAGAACAAAGTGTTAGTGGTGAACACAGTTTACATGACAAGGTCACGAGTGAAATTTGCTTAAAGGTGCTGTGTGTAACATAGCCCTAAAAAATAAGTAGCTGTACATTTTAAATGTTGTACCATGCAGTAAGAATGCAGCAGGTATGCATGTTTACAGCACAAAATGGAGAAAGGGCGAAAAACAACACAAGCAGAGTGAAAGATTTCAGTTTGTTACAACAAAATATGGTAAAATAAATAAAAATCGTAGTGGTAGGGATTGTAATTTGAAACTACAAGTCTATTAGTCATTGATTACACACAGCATCTTTAAGAAGGTTAGAAGAAAATACGCCAACATTGAAAGTGAGGGGAAGCATATTGATCTGCCTTTACTATACTATATTGCCAAAAGTATGTAGACACCCCAAAAAACAGGCAGTAAAAGACAGTTAAATAACATGTAATCAGATTTATCAGAAGCGGTGGCAGAGTAGCAGCATGACGGCTAGCTTTAAAGGTAAAATGGGAGAGATTCTACAACTTTTCAGACTGGGCAACAAAATCAGGGACTAGCAGTTTTATTGAAATGCTTTATGTAGTTAGCATCTTTTATTTGTTTATGTTGTTTGCTACCTTTCTAGCTTGAAACTGACAGTGGCTGACACAATGTTAGTGGTTGTAAAACATACAATGATATCAAAGCTTAGCACTTGGTTGAGCAGTTAAGCAGGCCAGGTAATGCCAAGATAAGCAGCAGGATTAATACTGTGATAACACCTCATTGCACTTTGCAAATGATGCAGAAAGGTTCACCCAAAAAGATGATGGGACTGGTTCCCTGGGTAAGTGATGTATGAAACCCATACGGACATGTTAACAAGGTTAGCCACTTTATTTTCACTGGAGGGAGTCTTTAAGCTTTACACTTTTCCCTAAACCTCCAGTACATTATTTTGACTATAAGTTGAGTGCTAAATACAGACTACAGCAATGAGCTAACTGTCACATCAGTTGCTAACCTCAAAACTAAGCTAACCTGCAAACTAGCTCGCTAACGCTTTGAGCACCAACTCAGCCAAAGCGAGCTTTTTAATCAAACTACAGTCAGATTAATTGCAATGTCAACTCCGAGCCGATGTGCTGTGCTGATTTATCACCCAAACTCAGTCTCCAATCTGATTAAGCTCTTGCTTATTGGAGCAAATCCCTGCAGTTCCAAAATGTGGTGGAAGGCCTTCCCAAAAGAGTGAAGCAGATTAATGCCTCTGGTTTGGGAATGCCATGTTTAATTTGTGTGTAACGTTTGCCAGTATACTTTAAACCACATACGGCATATGGTAATAACTTTTAAAAGGGGCTTATGAGGCTCATTATCAGGTTCATATTTGTATTTTGGGTTTCTACTACAACACATTTACATGCTTTAATGTTCAAAAAACGAATTATTTTTCAGTATATACCTGTATTCACCCTCTGTCTGAAACACTCAGTTTAAGAACCCGTCTCTATAAGCCCTCTTCATTAAAAAGCCCAGTCAGCCCTGACTGGTCAGCGTTTTCGATGCTCTTGGCATCTCTGCACCTTCACTGCAGCCGGGGAATGACTAACCACACTGGGGCACCACTTTCCACCTATGTATAATACAAGTATGACCTCACAACCTTACGGAAGTTTACGGACAGCTCCATTAAAGGCAAGGTTTGTAGGCTGTGCATGTTTCTCTGTTGAACGTTTTAAACTTTCATAGAGTTTATATAGTTCTGCTATATGATAAAGACATGGAAATCTCACCTTTTACAAAAGAATTACTCCACAATATCTTGACTATATTATTATATACCTTGTATAATACTGTAACTGTACGGTAAATAATCTAAATAGAGTTAATAAAGTCATATAGCTGAGCTGAATGAATCATACCATTGGTCCCTCCATCCTGTTTCCTCTGCACCTCCTTGCGGTACTCCTCCAGCTCCTGATCTGTCAGCTGGTTGAAGGGGTTGGGAGGTTCTGGCTCTGGTGGGGCTTTAGGTGGGCTGACTGGGGACTAATAGACAAGCAGCAACACAAAATCACAGCTCTTAATACTGCAGTTAAGGAGGAGGATTTAGAGAGGAGAAGAGACAGATGTTTGGCAGGCAGTGAGACTGCGGTTTACCGGAGGGCTGTCGACTGTTATAACGCTGGCGAGGACTTGAGACTGTGGTCCGGCTGTCTTCATGTCCTGACGATTCTGCTGTCGGATCTGAGGAGAGTTCAGATTCTTGGATGACATTTTTGATTCATGTGTGTGACAGCATGCAGAAGGAAAACACAGGGCTTGTGTAGGAGATGTTACCTTGTTTCGTGTCTCAATCACTTCTTGAGGATTGGTGAAAAGAGGCACAAACTGGTTTGGGTTCTCTATCTTGATGGCTGTGCTGCCAGCTTGTGTCATCTCTTCTGCCTTCAGCCACTGAGGAAAAGACAACCAACATCAAAACAATATCGCATCATCCACTTGATAAGTAATTTGTCCTATAAATGTATAGGGTTCTAACTGTTATTTAGTCAGTTGCTTCCTTCAAAATAATTATTTTATCTCCTTAAAAAGTAAGGTTTCATTAAGCAGCTTTGATCATGTGACTGTTTGTCCACCAGAGGGCAGACTCTGCACTGCAGTAGTGATCACAGGGCAGTGGGCTTTCCCCTGCAATGCAGAGAAGAGGAGAGAGAGCAGGGTGGGAGGGACTGAGCTGAGAGAGAACAGAAAGGGAAAGCCAGACTCCTCCCACTGATGTAAGACAACATGTCTCATGTTGTGTTTTTGTCTCTGAAGGGCTCATAACTGCAGCTCTGTTCCTTCTTTTCTCTAAGGTATGTAGATATAACTACAAATGTCCCTCAGAGGGAATCAGAGGGAAAAGTGTTGATTTTGGATTCAGAAATACCTCTGATTGAATGCAGATCAAATATGGCCAATTTCCTTTGTAACTGTTAGAGAGATGGTGAGTTAATTACTCTGTTTTTGTGTCTGTCTCCTGCAGTCACCATCTCAAACCACCATCAAAATGTATTGATGGTAATGAATAGATGGTAAAAATAACCATAACAAAAGTTATATTCAAAAAAACAAATTTAATCTAGTACAAAATGACTAATTTAACCTGATCAATCACTTTATTCTTGGAAGACTTTGTGTGAGGATTTTTTTCGTAGTGCAGTTACGCCATTAAACATGATGACCATAAGCTTTAAGAGAAGCATATGTAGCCACCATGTTTTTAGCCACTATTTTTGGAAAACCATTTGAAGGTTCAAGGAGGGCATTTCCTCCATCGCCATCTAGGTTTGTTTGGAACCAGCGCACGCACAGAACCTATTTGCCCGTCGGAAGGACACTATTAGCTTACCTCACGTAATTTAAAATGAACAGCCGACTGCTTAGAGTGTCTGTTAGCACAACCGAACACTGAACAAGTCCTTTAAAAGTGACCAAAATATTCAAATTTGCCAAAATGAACATCCTGCTGTACTGAAGGCTTGAAAGTATGAGACCATAAACTCAGCAGAAAATTGTTTACTAAATCAATCAATCAAGTGAGAAGTAGGCTCATTTTCTCATAGAACCTTATACAATCAGACTTCTGAAAAATCTTTAAGGCAGTTCCACACTGGCTTCACATTTTGGACCTGGAAGTTGCTGCTTTCTCATGACAGACGTTTAAAGCTTCTTTCGGAAACCTCAATAGAAGCTTTGAAGGTAATAATATTAAGGACAGTCCTACTACAATCAACAATTTATATTTATGTGCAGATATAAAGCACATTTGGACTACAGTTGGGTGCCTTTATTTTATTTTATTATGGAGCTCCTTCCATAGTGTGATCTGTTCCATAAATATAGAGAAATGATTCATGGAGGCTCACAGTGGTGCGCTGGTGCCCCGGGCTGGCCTGCTCCTGGCTGACTTTTTGGTAGGTGTTGGGGGTGTTGAGCCATCGAGTCCTCTCCTGCTGCTGGCGCTGAGCAAAAGGATGCTGCCTCAGAGCCGGGTGGACTCCGTCGTCATCAAACTGGTGGAAAGCTGTGGCGGTTGCAGGCACCTCGACCTCTCTCCGCGTCCGCGACCTCTCCAGCAGCACAGGGAAACGGTAGGCGTAGCCTGTACGGTAGCCCTGTAAAACAACAGAAGGAAGAGTCTTCTGCTCAGCTTTGATGGACTGAAAAAAAGCTACTTTTACAATAGCCTGCTGTTGCACACTTTCACTGGTCATGTCAATCTGTAATCAACCTAGAAAACAGCCCTGACTCACAATATGGTGGCACTGTTTTGGAGCATAGCATAACATTTAGGGTCTCTTCCCTCAAGTGAGCTGTCAGTGGACTTAAAGGAACAGTTAAACACGGGAAATATCAACTTTCTTGCAGACATCTGCTTACTGGCACCCAATGCTCACTTATACCTTTTTTCAATCAGTTCCAGTGCTGGGCTGCTGATAGTTTGCAGTTGATTCAACGTTGGTTCGAGACTAGCAAAGAGTTAGTGCTGCCCTGGAACCAGTTTTCCTTGCCTAGAGCTGGTTCTTTGGCTGTTGAAAGGCAAGGAACTGGTGCGAGTTAGGCACCGGCTCTCGAACTTCCTTGGTAGAAAAGGGCTAATATTAACACACTATGTCTCTTTGTTTACAAAAACCCAAGTGTAATAACAAGTTCTGTGAACAGGGGCTGATGCCCAGCAATATATCTTGAACAGGAGCTGTGATTTTCTGTCTTATCATCACCATGAGATTGCTAGGTCACCACCACAGACCCCAATAAAAACACGTTTGTTTCTGATAATCAAATGGGATAAAAGATATAATTAGCAAACTTCAGAGGAGCCGAGTGGATTTTGCTACTTTCAGACAGTAGCAGAGCAGGCTAACATTTTCCAGTCTCTATGTTAAGGCAGCTATGCTAACTCATCGCTATGCTAACTCATCACTGGCTGGCCTCATCGTCTATTGTTTGAGATCATATAGGACTTGTATTGGTGCAAACCAGCACAGTTCTTTACAGTACTATCAAGAGAGATGGGTGTTAATCTTAATCAAACCTTTAAACTATGTCAGTGATTGTGTACGTGACCAGAGAGTAAGCAACATTTTCAAAAGTCTCAAATCTCTGTGATTTAAACTTCCTGCAATTTTGGCTGTATTCCTCTGAGCAACTATATCTGCTGTTTAGTTACTGCTGATGCGAACTCAGCATGTCATGCTGCTGCTTTACAGTAAAAGCTTTTCGTCTGCTAACCACAGGAAGGCTTTTATACTTTTATTGTGGAGCGGCTGTACAGGAAATGGAGCGGTATTTGTCACAGCACTTACACATGATATTCAATGGACGAGAAAGATTCCACCAACAGTCATTAACATCATCAGCAAACCCAAGGAGGTTGTAGCACTGCAAATCTGACTGTGTGAGATCGTATAGCACTACATCTATTGAATTTCAGGTGAATCACCTTGAAATACTTTAGCTGATGTGAGGTAGTTTTTCTTTTCAGCCACTTTCACATTATCGAGCACCTCACAGGTTTTATCTTTGCTTTTAGAAAAATACAAGTGTCCCTGTCATAGTTCTTGTAAGTTACAAAGAATGGTATTTACAATTTAGTTAATACAGTAACATCAATATATGAAGAACATGGCAACTAACCGCAAATGTTCAATAAAAGTTGCATTTGCAAGATATAGACATCTCTCTGTGCTTTGTTGGTGGATCAGTTTTAAAGACTGTATAGGAGCAGTGGTTAGCTGGTTAGATGAAGGGCTGAATCACAAACCTCCCACACACATCAAGGTAAGTAAAACCTTTTGCTGCGTCACTCTTTCAATTCCAGTAGATTTTAAAAGGGGCAACCTGGCAAATTAGTATTACACTGTCAGAAGCTTGGGAGAGATACATTAAAATCAATGCAGCGGAGACTGAAATGTACTGGCTTGTATTATCGTGAGTGGGCTTATCTCTAAAAACATGGGATCCTACATTAGACATGTCCATGCCATTGATCAGGGTTACTTAAAAAAGACTTCAGAAGACATTACATACAACTGTGTTCATAGACTGTATATTGCAGTATTTTTCATGATGAGTAAACTGAACTTCAAAAGTATAATTGGTGGAATGGCCTTTCAGCAAAATCTACATAAAAAGATGTGTAAATTCTCAGATATCCCCGTACACTTCTGTTTATTGCTGCCTACCAAGTTATCCAGGGTTCTCATGAGGGCTTCGAACTCATGCTCCCCGATGCGGCTCTTGTGCAGGGGTCCAAAGGTGGAGCCAGCCCAGCCCACGGTGCCGGCTATGTTGGGTTTATGGATGGTCCGGTCCAGCAGAATCACATTCTGTTCACCACCAGAACAGCACAAAGCTGACACCTGGCAAGAGAAAAAAAAGACTGAGAACAAGCTGCAGCTATTCTAAGGAACTTTTTTATTCAGGAAAAAGTCACCGAGCTTGTCATCTCTTTTCTAGCAAGGTTCTATTTAACAGAGACATACACAACTCACATACACACACGGGGCTCACACACTTACTGTTAAATTCAAGCCAGCCTTACTCAAAAACATCAACCTGAGTATATTGATAAATCATGTTTAACCTTAAATAAGATCTGCATGTTAGGCTATTAACAATTAGCAGAGAGAAATTGCCCAATCAGCCATATAAGGGCAGCTGACTAAAGCACCGTTTACAAACCACAAACAAACATCCCACTGACTTTTGACAGGCAACTTTAAATCCAGACAAAAGAAGAAAAGAGACAAAAAGAAAATGAAACGCAACCAAACAGCAGCAAAAAGAAAATACATTTTAATTAACTTTCAACTGTGTTGTTGTCGTTTAGGCTTTGACCCAATCACTGTTATTTATTATAACCATTTGAAATGATTAAATATTAAATTCCTAAATCTGTTTCTGTAAAATGCTTTTCCATCATTATAACTTATATTTTTCACAGCATTTCAAAGCATAAAACACAAGTTAGCTTTTGTTCGTATTGGCTATGTGTGTTCCAGGGCACTCTAAATAAATTTAAGTAAGTAAATTTAACCTACAGCTGGGTAATAATTCAATATGATAATTCAACATCTTTCAATAGAATCATATTGTGATTAAATTGAGATATCTTGAGAGACAATAACATTGTCTAGATGGATTAAAACAATCACAGACTCAAGTTTTGGAAGAAGTCTGATGTATGATTTTATCCTTATGGAAGAAATTTATCAGGTTATTTTTTTTTTACCACAGCCAGGTTAGCATAGCAGGTTAGCTAGCATAGCAGCATCACAGTATGTATGTACATTTATTACTTATTTCCTTCTATATTGTGATATATATTGTAGGACCTTTATCAGGATAGCAGACTTTGATCATATTGCCCAGCCCTAATGCAACAAAAGTTTTGAAATTGTTTGCATTTCTAATTTAAGATCAAATCTGTGCATGAGGCCCAACGACCTTACAGTCACATTTCTGCTTCCCTACAGGCCTCTGATGGTCCTGTAGGATTATTGCAGTGTGTCTTTGGCACGCGACACTATTCTGTATTATACTGCAGTGCAGAGCTGCTGGCTCGAACACACTGAGAGGGGAACGAGAGAAGGGCAACTGCTCAGGTGTAAAATTGGTGCATGTACATTACGTACACATGCCAGCTCACTCTCCCACTCACACACACCCACATACTGTACATGCCGTGGCAGCACTTTCTGTACGTCAGCTGTTAGTCACTATAGTGTGTTTGTGTGTGTGGACTACCTGGATCTGGCAGGCAGCCTGGATGTGGTAGATGGTGTAGAAAGCCTCCTCCACAGACTCCCCCAGAGCCACGATGCCATGATTCCTCAGCACCAGAACCTGAACCACCAAATCAGAGTTTATATGGGAACTGACAACATCTTCAATATTTCTATTCAACAACAGTGGCATGTTATTTAGAAATGTCACTGTACATGACAAGGCATGCTCAAAAGTCTCCTCACAGCAGCACCAGCGTCATTAATGTATCCAGAGGGTGATCTACATCCAAATAACTTCTATTCATGTTTCAGAATAAAAGTCATTCCTCTTGTGGTCTGCTTACTTTACAAGTTGGCCCCAGGCTCTTCTGCAGCTCCACTCTGTCCTCCTCCTGCTCCATGACTCCATTGTAGTCGTAATAAGCCACATCACCAACCAGCAGAGCCTCATGGGACAGTGGCATGAGGCCGCTCTTCATCGCTGAAACCTGGAGACAGTTGGGTGTAGTCATTGCAGCAAAGGTCATGATATGATATACATGGCTCATGTTCAAAGTGCTGGTATCACAAAGTGCTTTACAAGCAAATACATCCTGCACAATGATATGATGTTATTAGGCTCATACAGGAAAAAGATGCTCAACACTCTGCGATTTGCGACAACTGAGATAATATCCAACTCTAAATATGTAGTTGAGCTTCTATCTTATTATGAATGAGCTGCTGTGTTTCTAACTGGATGTGACCAGCAGACTTGTAATGTTGTCTCCTCTAAACAGAACAGCACAGAGCTGTGAGCTGATGCCACCCTCTCCCATGGCATGAAGCCAGGATGACTCACCGCAGCGGTGGCGGGTGTGTGCAGGTGGAGCAGACAGCGAACATCTGGCCGAGCCGAGTAGATTGCCGAGTGCAGGCTGAACTTCTCGGTGTCCATGCCCAGGTTGGTGCTGCCCTTCTCCACGACCTCACCCAGGATATTCACCTTCACCTGCAAACCACATGAAAGCAGTGTGAAAATCAGTGTCCAAGAAATAAGAGACAACATGACTCACAATATAATGTAGTCCAATACTCACCAGACTGGATCCAGTCACCTCACTGTAAGCCAGGCCGTCTGGAAGCACCAAAAAGTGTTCCTGTTCTTTACTAACACGCAGCTGTCAGGGAGGAAGAGGAGCATTAGTGAAGTCCGACACATGATGGAAGTAAAGCTGTGCTAATCTAAGACAATACGCTGTTGTGTTAACAGCCTGCCACTTAAATTTAACTGTATTAATATTCACACTTAGACACACTACACATAGACACGTTGAGTTGATTGTGCTGATTTTGTTAATAAATAAATGAACAGCTTTTTCTATATTCATACTTGGAAATAACCCTCAAATCAAGTGAACACTAGACTTGTGAACCACCTCTTAGCTCTGATTTCAGGCTTTAGAAAATCACAGTTCATGTCAGAGAGAGAGAGTTTCTATTGGCTGTTATACACATACAGATGGACATCCTGTTAGATGGTGAAACTCTGACTTTATGGTGGCAAATCCTGCAAAAACAAAGCTGCTATTCCAAGAGGATGGAGCAATCAAAAGAGAATGAAAGAGTCTGACAAAACACGCAATAAAACGTGAATATCTGCAAAGTATTTTAGAGATGGAGAAAAAATGTTCTGCTAACCACAGCCATGACCTCACAGCTGCAACATTTGATCTCCATTTCTCTGATAGTCACCTGCTAACCGTAGCCAGTAGTAACAGTAGTTTAATTAGCCTAAATGGTTTCATCTTTTGCTATGGTTAGAAAAGGCTAAACTATTTGCAACATTTCCATCCATCTCTGAAATGCTTCGCCCATATCAGCACATGTTTTATTCATAAACATGCTGGAGCATCGAAGCAGAGAGCTGCAAGAGGAGGGCTTTATTTTCTAATTCTTTTTTTTTCTTCCAGAAAAATGCACACCCTAGCTTTATGACAGCTGTCAAACAAATCAAGAAATTATTGTAAGTCCAATCTGTCTCTTATCTTTCTCCAAACCAGCCTGATTAACTCAGTTCATTACAGATGTGACTACTCTACCTATCACAGAGGTCATTAAAAAGTCTTTTCAGTGAGTGTCAGTTTAAGCGCATATCATATTTACAATATTTTTAGCGCTTTATCTTTGAAGTGCTTATCTTTTAAGAAAAAGGCTGTCTGACAGCAAGGTGAACCTTTTCGCTTCTATGCAGCTACTCCTGTCTGCTTCTCTAAACTAGGGGGGAAGTTCACTGCCATCTACTGTAGGTAATACACCGACTATGCACAAGTATCTCATGCAACCCCACTTTAAAAATATAAACTTTCCCTTTAAGTCAGGAATGTAATGTGAGAAGGTAATGGAACTGACAGTGAGAGAGGTGCGGCTGATCTGGGCCCAGCCGTACAGGTCAAACAGGCGATGGACACTGGACAACTTGCAGCGCATCAACCTCTCCCCCTTCACCATGCTGCCAGGCTCCCAGCTCTGCAGGTCATTGATGGGTGTCACCATCATCATGTCTGTGGAAGCAGGAGACAGAGAAAGAGCAGTGAAGACAATGATTGCCAGTTTAAATTGTAAACATTCAGGGGGGGTGAGGTGGCGTACGTTCACTCTAAACCTAAACTTACTGTTACCCGGCAGTTGTCAGTTTTGCTAAGTAACATTAATGTTAAAGTCAGTTAGCCACGATCAATCCTAACGACGCAGGGCGGGTCTTGTTAGGAAATACAGTGGGATCCATAATAATGTTTAAAGCTGATTTTTTTCATGTATCATCATTTGCACATTTGTGGACAGTTTCTCTAGATACTGCACTGGTTGCATTCAGAACCCTAATATTATCTTTAGTGGCACTGAAAAAAATCTTTCTTACAGAAGACGTTTGGGGTTCATCAGTTTTATGTAGAACAAATAAATTAAAGGCTATGCCTACAAACATTGGTTTGAACTACAACAGCACTGCTCAGGCAATAATGAAACAAGTGACAGAATACACGGCCTAAAAATGGCATTTTAAAGTGTATGCAGCGTATGAGAGACTTATCTAAAAGTATTGTGCACATACTAGAAGGAGAGACAGGCAGGGCTGCTGGAGAGCCATGTGAGGCCATGAAATCAGCCAGCTGTCTCAGTGCCCATAGGTTGGATGAGCTGCCCCCCTTCTTCATCTGTTCCTGGATCAGCACATCCAGCTCCTCCCTGAATGACTACACAACACACAAACACAGATATCAATACATTATCACATGTTCATGTTTACACAGAACAAACATTACAAACCATTTAAGTTTCATATTAATACTCAGTGGGTAAAAGTTATAGGTCAAAATCATTGCTGAATCAAAACTCAATCAAAATGAGCATTGAACTTGAATTATCAAACTCAAGATTGGTGAAATTCAAAATTTCACCATATGGCCCTAGTGTGGTACATTCCAGAAAATATGGCAGATATATTACACTTGATACTATGTAACGTGAGGAGATAACCACATCTAGAGAAGAGGAGATGGAGAAGGAGAAGGAGAAGGAGAGGGGGAAAGACAAAAGATCACACACACAGACAGTCATCTCACCGGACTCTGGAGGAGACTGGAGATGCGTTTCTTATGCTGGGGTCCAGAGCTGGGGGTGGAATGTTGAGGAGACTGGAGGCCCTCAGGGACCCCATCACTGGGGCTGCGCTGCACCGGGGTGCCTGTAGGGGTGGGGGACTTGCTCATCTTCTACTGTTTTGCAGTGGATGTCTTACAACCAGAGGGTGGGTGGGGATAACTGTAAAAAACAACAACAACAGAGCGATAGATTAATTAATTACACAATAATACACAATACAAGAGGAAACCATTGAATGGAATAGTTTGACATTTAAGAACATATGCTTTGTAACATTAAAGTAAGCTGAGATCCATCCCACTCTCATTTATCCATTAAAGTTCACCTCCAGACTGATTCATATTGTGTTTCACATGGTTCCTCCACTTGAAAAGTAAATCAAAAACACTAAAAATGAGCTGGAAGCACATCAATTCATTCTCCTTTATTAGGAGATTCTGGATCTGGTCTTGTGCCCCACCCACCACCGCCACATGAATCAGGTTGACCAGTCAAAGAGCAGCATGCATAAAGATGGATAACATTACAGGAAACATCACAGAGATTCAGCCATACATGTCTGAGCTTTAGAGGCATTTGTCAACCAAAATCCACAAAAAGTAGATGCACCGTAAGGTTGATGTATCATAAAATGAAGCTAGCATCTTTAATTTAAACATATCTCAATTTAAACATAACAAAAATAATATCTGCTACGTTGTGACAGTGTGTTCACATAGTCATAATGTATACAAGAGCATTTTTTCGAGAGTCATGGTGAAAGCCAGGTGTGGCTGGGTTGGCTTGCAAAATTCACTACTTTCCTCAGACCTCAATTCTTTAGACATTGCTCTAATTATCTTTATAGCATCAAGTGACAACAAACTCTACGCTTCACCAAATGACATCCTTTGAGCAACAGGAACAGGAACAGGAGGCCTAAAGCGAGCCAGAGTTTGGATCCTTTGACTTACAAGTTAAAGTAACAGATGAGATGAAGCCGAGATGTGATCGGTGTGGAGGCACATCATGACACATCATAAATCACACACGGCCACACTTATTGGAATAGTGGAGCAATTCATGGCAACTGGGACAACATTCCTTACAGCAGAAGCTTCAGAGAGGATGAGAAAGGCCAACAAATCTACTGATGATACTGACCGCTCAAGTGTTGAGCTTTTGATGCTTAATCAAGGCCTGTTTGTTTTGGGGTTGTTTTTTTAAAGGACATAGTTTGTATTTTGAAAATATGTTTCAGTTCATCACTTCCTGTTCATAACATGCAATATTAACCAACTGGGAAATGAGGAATGGGTCACATATGATTTAAGGATTAAAGAAGAAAATAACAACTTCAAAGACATTACGTAAAGCCAATGAAACAAGAAAAATCAACTATTCTAATTATATTCATCATATGCTCCTAAAGCAGCCGTTATAATCCTGTTCAGATGAGAAAGTCATTGCTATTATGGCTTATACTAAGACATGTAAGTAAATGTGCAAACGGGAGAAGTGCAGGGAGCAGAATATTGTTTAATCTTCCTGAGCCTATGCTTCCAAGAGTCTGTAAAATCCCTGCCTCAGGATCCAGCGGTGCATATCAGCCCAAACTATGAAGAGATCCAGCAAAGATTACCAAATTTGGCAGGTCAATCAATATGCTCACTTATGTTCATTTCAACTCCAAGCAAAGCTAACCCTTTAGTATCTTTAATAAACATGGAAACAGAGTTTCCTGTTGGCTAGTGCAAAAAATAAACAGCATATGAGAGAGCACACAAAGCCTTGAAATCTTTGGATTTGTAAATGGCAGCATTAAGATGAACCTACCCTCGCATCAAGGATGCTGTATCCCTCAGGGCACTGTCTGGTGGAAGAGCAGAGCTTTAGAAAATGCAGCATTAGCAGAGCTCACATGCAGCTCTCAGGCAGCGTCAGAACCACTCACAGGAAGTTAGCTGCTGATACGGCTCCGTAATTGGAGAAAGAGTAAAGAGTTACCGTAAGGATCTTCAGAGAAAAGCTGACCACTCCCAGACTGAAACCTACTCAACTCCCTCTCTCTCACACACACACAGCTGCAGGGAGCAGATAAGGTCCCAGACACACCACACCCTCTCTCCTGTGCTACATCTCACTAACTTGATAAGTTGCATTACTGTAACACAACTGCATGTGCATCCCTGAATCCCATGCATTGCCACAGCCCTCCCTCATGTCTCCCTCAAGCTTTTAAGATGCTCGCTCTGCTAGCACAAGAGAAAGTTACATCAGATCCATGTGCATTACTAAAGCTCGCTGCACTGCACATGACAAACTCTGACAGATGACTAAACCTTTAATGGAGCTTCTGGATCAACTGTGCTCTTTAACCCGACAACATGAGGCTCTAAAGCACTGACACATATACATCAGCTATCCAACAACACTGATGTTAAAGCATTATGCTTTTTGTTTTGATATTCAAGAACTATTTAAGGTTTCCAAATAGATTGTGTTTCCGTTTTTATTTGATGTTCAATGTATTAACCATCGCAAACTGTGATATTTAGATCTTTATTCAAATGTATCCAGATGGATGTTTTAACAAATCTCAGAGCAGCAGCTCTCTCTTCCTCTCTTACAATAGAGGCTGGTTCACAGTGTCTATGACTCTCTCCCTCTGGGGGAAGAGGGGGCTCAGCTGCTGACAGGCTGCAGACAGAAAGCCTCTCTCTCCAGGGAGGGTCCTAATGACTGAGGGGAGACATGGGGATCAGGCTGCTGGCCCGCCATCGCTTCCTCTGCCTCTTATCCTTATGCACTCTGCGATGGCTGATCATGCTGCATCATCACCTCAGCAAGCTGCAAGTCTCTCCAGTTCTCTGCTGCAACTTAAATCTGTCAATACTATTAAAATAAACCTATTTGCTGTAGCATCCTACACCAGAACAGATGCATTTAAATGGAATCAGTATTCAGTTTTTTTCAACCAGGACACTATCTTCCCATGTTTTTGTGTCTATTTCATCACTATGTGTACTGTATCTATGTGCATTTTTGCGCACTCTCTTTAAGTTATTGCTCAGCTTATGTTGCATTTGACTATTAGATTTTTTTCTACTTCAGTACCTCTGAGGGCATTGTAAAAAAGGAGTCAAATTCCATGTATGTTTCTCATATACTTGGCCAATAAAGATGGTCCTGATCTGATTCTTAGGTGGCAAATGGGAATAACAGTTTTTGAAGGTCCAATAATGAGCCATGAGTGCTGCAGCCACCATCAATGAAACGGGCTGCAATATTACTTCAAGCAACTGTCAACTTCTTATTTACATCCACTGACAGGCTCAGATTGTTTTCATATGTCAGACAAGATTACAGTAAAGTAAAACGTTTTCTTTATCTTTTGTCTGAACCGGTCTGCATATGTCTAACCAAGTCTTGTTTTGAAATCTCGCACAGTGACAACAGTGGAGTTTAGAGTGAGTATAAAGTTGGAGAAAGGAGTGCCAGGAAGAAAAAAAAGTGTAGCTTAGTGTTACGGAAAGGATAAAAAAGATCATTTGTGTTGTTTGTGTTTGATGATGTCTCCTTGGTTAGACATAATAACACACTGGACCAGGCAAGACTTAAAGAACAACATTTTATTTCTCTATAGGGTCCTTTCCATGGTGCTATCAGACACTTACAATAATTTGTGAGCCTGTCAGTGGCAAAAACAAGCTGTTAGTGGATGTGCATTGATGTTGCAGTTGTACTGAAGGATTAACATGCTGCCTGTTTTGCAGCTGCCATCTGCAGCACCCTCACTCAATACTGGACCAATTTCAAAAACTGGTCACTTACACACAAAACCCGAGATTAAAGGGTTGAAAATTACCAAGGTTTCTTTCTATACTGCTGTGAAATCTGTGGCCTAATCCGAGAGAGAGCTACTTAACCATCAGTTTGGATAGTGATTGTGCATTATCATCACATATACATGTGTGTATTGACAGCTGTAAATCTACCCCTGTGCAGTGGTTTTAGGAGGTCTGTGTCTCAGCACTGACATCCAGCAGATAGGGGTATAATTACCTAAGTGGCTCTGGATTGATTTTCTTCAGCTTCACTTTCATTTGGTTTGTGTCATAATTGCTGCACAGTGGATTCCAACCGGTTATGTAACTAGTTTCTAACAAACCAGAATTTCTAACACAATAGAATAAGGATTGTGATCATCTGTGATCAAAATGACTATAAAAAAAGAAACATTTTTACTTTCTAAACTCACTGTAATTCATCCTGTTAATTTTATGGAAAACAACACATTATAAACAGCATGACAACATATTAGGCATGTTTGAGAAAAAATCCTCACTAATTAGTTATCCAACCTTCTGTATCGCATTCACCTACACATTATGATGGAAAATGATGATGCTTTTTTACGATTTATTCTCAAATAACATTCAGTCTAATGATTCTAACCCTAACGCAGCAAGCAAAGCAAGACTAAGATAAGCCAAACACGAAATTCAATTGTTATGGCATGTTAATATAACATAAAAGGGCCTGTTTGCTGTATTCAACCCATCAATAAACATCTACCAGAGAGTGTTTTTCAAAAATAAAGCACAGACAAGATGGAAATGCTTATAACAATTACTATACAGTGCTATATGCAGATTTTAATGCATTATAATATGTTAATATTGCATTGCA
>CAFUXE010000785.1:981788-1010255 GCA_903364295.1 Serranus cabrilla | reverse complement strand
AAAGCCTACGTACAGTCCTGATGGATATCTAACGCTGTCTCCAAAAACGTTGTTTAGGTGGAGAGGCCCACTTCATGTCGGACAAAATATATCCCTTTAAACAGGCGCCACCTTCTGTCCTGATGGGAGTACTGCATGTAAGCTGGAGATGGTTTTGTGAAAGAAAAACACACACAAGTTACAGTATAGCACTGAATACTTTGTATGTACTTTATGCTTATACTCTCCGACATTTAATAAACAAATATAGTACTTCTTATTTCATTTAAACAGCTGGACAAATAAAGTTACGTATAAACACACTTATACCATGCCTCTATAATGACACTATTGAACAGCACCGCAAACGTTTGCTCCACCATTTAAATGCTGTTCAAATGTCAAACAGTGTCATTAGTAATAACAATCACTTAATGAATATAAGATTGTGCATAATAATAATAATAATACATTTGATTTAAATTGTGCTTTTTCTAAAACTCAAAGATGCTAATGAGTAATTGTAATTTTTTAAATCAGTTTGTCTAAAAATGATTACGACCTTTTACCTTAAGTACACATTTCAAAGCATGCCATTTATCTTTGGGGGAATGCTACTTTTACTTCAGATTCAATAATTTTTTCCACTGCTGCAAAACTGAAAACAAATTTGCTGAGTCTCTCTCAATCTTTAAGAAGAGACCAAAGAAACTAAAGACCCAGCTCTTTAATGAACACCTTAACACATAATCTACACAGATGAAAGAATGGAAAACGGTACTATTTGCACTGTCCCTTTGCCTGATAGCACCTACGTGGAGTCAAATTTAACCCATGACACTTACTCATGTGCTCTGTTCCGACTTGATAATTGCTTGTGTTGTTTAAAGTCTCAGGTGAACGTCCCTTTGTATTAAAGTGTTTGCTAAATAAATAATCTAGACTTGTGTCCTAAATAACACAATGGATTTAATGAAGGAACCTGTTACAGTAAGTCATTAAGACACTGATATTTCCAGTTGTATATCTGGAAAAACGTAGTACTTATTAGTAATGTTATTTAAATGAAACCAGAAATCAAAGCTTAAATTACAACATTTAATGATATGGAAACGATAACATTATGAGAAACAGAAATGCAACAGATATTGTCTGTCCTCTTTATACAAATGTATTCCTGCAAATGACAATGAATGAAAGCTGATAATATTAATTTAATATTTATGACAGTAGTCTTGGTGTTGAAGTTGAATGAGAAGGCATCTATTAGAGGATACATATTAGAGAGTAAACATAGGCTGTCTTGTACAATTTATTTAAGGGCTGCCAAGGATACAGTTAGTAAAAGGAAAATAAAAACACAGGCATAAAGCATAAAACACTTAAACAAAAGGTTCATTTCAAAAGTTAAATTAAGTAAAACAAATACAATTGCATTTTCTTCAGGAATAATCCTTTCTTCAACAGGCCCCTAAGAATAAAACAAGAATGATATTATCCATAAAATAGCACAGCTCTTAATACAATTACGGCAGAGAATAACTTATTAATAGAGACGACTTATCTACAAGTTGTTCCCTCCTTCTCCCACCATAGTTTTTCATACACCCTGCCATCCCTATATGTTCTGGCTCCAGGTGCAACAGAGCACACTACAAATGATTCTTAATGATCGTACACCTCACAACATAATTTAGTCATTTATTGTCACTTACTTATAACGCAATAGTTAGGGGGGGGGGGGGGNNGTCAGTCCTTTTTTTGAGTCCCTAATTTTCCTAAGTTTGAATATTTCTCTCAGGTCTGTGTAACCAAATCTGGGGATCAATAGCGTAAATCTGATTCTGATGATGCTGAATGAATGACTCTCTATATACATTCAACCAGCAGAGGGCAGTGGAACAATACGTTTCAATAAAAAAAAATACTTTTCAAAAATGCACATGCCACTGTGCTTCACTGATGTTAAAAAGCATGAAAAATCAAAAGGGTCAACACTTACAGTCTGCCAGCCACAGTCTGGTTACCTCAGCAAATTACCAGTCACACCTCATTTTAATGTGAGCACAGGTCTAATCAGCCAGAATAGCTGCTAACACCTGTGTCAGAGCCTGTGAGCAGTGCCAGTGTAGTGGTCGAAGCAGGAAGATTACTGATTTAATGCTTGATCCATACAATTCAGCTCTGAAAAGGGCAATTAACATAACATTTACTCTGGTTGTGAAACTGGATTGTCAAGCAGTAGGCTTTTTTTTTTTTTTTCTTTCCAGGCGTGCTGTTAACCATAGCGACCATAACCAAGCCATTTAAAAAATCTGGATGTGTGATGAATATTCAGCTACAGTTTTGTTGTCATGGCAAATGAAGATATCAATACAGTGAAAGCGTGTGGAAGCAACAGGCACTCTACACTAGTGTGATTGGTGTGCCAACTTGTATGTAGAATTAATTAAATACATCTTTAATATTATCTTTGCTTTACTAAGTGTGAACTACATTATCAGTGTAAAAAAATGGAAGAAATTAAATGATACCCTTACTGTAAATTATTACACTTACGATATACAGCAGTTCTCACGCAAAGACAAAAACATTTATAAACACTACACCTAACATGATTTAAATGATGTTGTGCCATCCGGTGATTTATTATGCATTTTTTTGGCCCAACGTAGGCCTATTTTTTGTTGTTACTGTTGTTGTTTATTGCCTTTATTGGATAGCACAGCTGAAGATAGACATAAAAATGAAGGTGGGCGACGTGTTTTGTGTGTTGTGGGTCAAACTGTGTTCCGAATTGCAGATTTCTTTCTTTCAACTTTTGATACATATTCCAGCTTTCCCAACACAGTATATACTGCTGCATGCAGTATGTATAGAATTGGGACATACAGTTGCAATCCAAAATATTCAACCCTCCAAAGATTTTAAGGATTTTTCAACTAAAGTTTTTTCAAAGAGCAAGATTCTGCTTCAAATGACGTGGATTATGTACTATTTGTGTGTAACTGTATATTTTGTGAAGATAGCCATGTCACAATTTTTCAACCCCTATATAATATTGTTGTTTTTAAAGCTGTCTGACAGTTTTCATTACCTAAGTGGAGTTGAAACACAATTAAGCCTTTGGGAACTCTTATGATCCTTCATTTGCTTCAGCTGTGATGCATATATAAACCACACCCATGAAGGTATTCAGTTGCAATCATGGGAAAGACAAAGGAGCTTCCACAAAAGCTGAGAGCGGAGATCATTTTATCACAACTTGGGTATAAGATTTGTTCAGACAGTTACAGCACAGCTCAAGGCTTTAGCATGTGAAGAATGGGAAAAGATTATGATCAATAAGTGTTAGAAGCTTGCCAGCACTTACTGAAAACATTTGTTGGAAGATTTAAAAGCTTGAGGATGTGCCACAAGTGCTGAAGCTGGGGTTGAATAATACTGCACATGCACATGTGTGAAAAGAGTTAAATTTTTCATACATTTTCAATAAATATTTGTTGTCATGAGATCTTTTGTCATTTGTCATTATCTTTTATCAACATCACTATATTGTTTTTTGAGGTGAGCGGGTTTAATATTTCTGATTGCAACTATTCTACCTCTTTAGCACAGCACCTTGAGCTTTCACCCTTAAGCTGTTAGAAGGATTGTGAGAGAGTTTCAGACTGTAACTCATTTCCACACACTGGTGGCTGACAATGGCTGGGATACGACTTTTCCATGGTTTATCTGAACCACTGAAGGCCATCTTGCTGCAGTCAAGTTGGCTTCTGACTTAGATTCACTGATTTCGTATTGTATTTGTATTAACGTAGTGAAAAAGTGTAAAGCCAATTTTGCGCTGTCATTAACCCCACAAGAGGCTCTCTGCACCAAGCTTGCTTGTCAGCTTCGCCTACGGCAGAGGTGAGTCAAACAACCCTCTCTGTGAGTCACCTCTCTCTCTCTCTCTTTGTTTCTCAGTCAACCTACTCTAATGGATCTTGGTGCAGATGCAAACTTAATGGGCGTAATCATCCACAATCATGGTTTCCTATACAACTGATAAACCATACATAGCGAGCTATTTCTGTCCTTCCCACCAAACCACCTCACTGTCATTGCTTGCATCCCTGCTTGCCTTGCTGATATTTCCACATGGATGACAGAACACCACCTTCAGCACAACATCAATAAGACTGAGCTTCTTGTCATCTCAGCCCTCCTGCTTTAAATCAGCCAGTTTATATTCAGCTCGGATCAACGCAACTTGTGCCCATAAGTTCTGCATGAAACTTGGGTGTTATGATTGATGGCCAACTACCCTTTAAGGTTCACAAATACCCAAACCTCTAGATTCCTCCTAAACAACTTTAGAGAAGAAAGAAGATCAGACCCTACCTGGCCGAGCAAACAACTCCTGGTACAGGCTCTCTTGATATCACAATTAGATTACTGCAAATCTCTATTGGCAGGTTTCCCTGCATGCACCTTCAAGGGCGGCAACATCTGGTCTTCACCCAGCCCAAAACAGCACACATCACTCCATTACTCATCTCTCTACACTGGCTGCCAGTTGCAGCCCATATCAAAACCCTGTCTCTTGCCTACAAAACAGCAACTGGCACAGCTCCTGCCTGCCTGAACTCTCAAGTCCCTCTCAATCTTTAAGAAAAGACTAAAGACCCAGCTCTTCACTGAACACCTTCACACTATACTACACGGATGGGGAAAACAAGAAAAAGAATAGTTGCACTGAGCCAAACTTAACCCCAGGGCTTTTACTTATGTGATATCTTCTGAATTGATCTTTCTTTGTTTTGTAACTCACTTTGGATAAAAGTGTCTGCTTAATGACAATGTAGTATTGTTTTTTTCCCCTGGACCTGGCTAACTCCTCTCTATGGTAACCCATCACACTCAGCCATTGCAACTCACTCCCTGACAAGCACTCAGAAACTATTACTTTCCATCTGTATCATTCACTACTACCCCTACCCCACTTGTGAAGTAGCTGACTGGGGGGAGAGATCTAGATCCTACAGCTGGGGGGTAAGGCCAAAATATTCTATTCTGATATACACCCGCAAGGATCACAACGTGAAGTGTAATCTAAATGACCTAAACTTTGCGGTAACGCAATTTGGCCGCTGGTTTTTGACATTGGGATACTAACATTATAGAAAAATATATACAACAAGCATTTCTATATTGTTTATGTGATACCTAGTCATATCGCCTAGGCCTTGTGCTTGTTATTATCAAAGTAGACAATGTAATTTTGTATCACAATATTCCGATTTGTTTTTATCACTATCTGATGCCAGTGAAAGAAGATAAATGATTGTACTGAGTTATTTCCCAGCTCTATCCTGACCCCTCTAAAACGCTTTCATGCTACTTTGACATCAAGGATAGGTAGTTAGGCTGCTTCAGTTTCAGGGTCCTGTTGTAGAGCTCTGATAAGGCTGATGTGATTCTATAAATATAATAATTCATGAATTCACACTTGTTATTTTTGCACATTGTGTGTCTTATTTATTCTTTAAGCTGTAATAATTATTCATATTCTTCACAGAAGTGGGCGAAATGAAGCTCCCAATGCCCCCTTTATGTGAAGAGGACACCCTGGTTTAACTAAGAACATTGATAACCACATTTGTGATACCACTTATCCGAGAGTGCGGTCGTTGGGTCAACCTGTCAACCCCAAATGTGAGTAAGTTTCATGCTAAACTTCAATGATATGTTGAAGTTTGTTTTACCAGTATTTTCCTCCTTTTAAAGCTGCATGACAGTAAAATTATGTTTTTCTGTTCTAGCTGTTGTATTATTTGCCTTTACCTACTTAGTCATTAAAGCCACATTAATGATGATTAGTTATCAAAAATCTCATTGTATTAATATTTTGTCAGTCATTATTCGACAGTGGTCGTAATAATGTTGCAATATCAACAGATGTATTTGGTCAAACATATTGCAATATTTGATTCTCCATGAAACCAAGCCATAGCAGAGCTCTACAAAGGACCCTGAAACTGGAGCGTTCAATCACCATTCATTTTACTAATCACACCTTTGCTTTTCCTTCTGGCCTGTGCTTGTGTTGTACCAGTTGTCAACAGAAAAAAAAGTTTAAAATGGCAAACTTTCAGACCACAAGGGGACAACATTTGTATACTATTGGACAAATATTAGGCTCCAGTAGGATTTCTATCGTTACAACTACCCCAATATATTAATAATAATAATTATGATATTCCTATTACATATAATAACTCCTGATATAACTTTCCTGATATTTACAGTATTTACAGCATTCTGAAACACTAATTTCAACCTTCACCTAGACTTTTAAAAGTTGTCCCAACTATTACTATTATTTAGCAATCTGCACTTTAACTGAAAATATAATTGTAATAACTGATTTGATTTATTAACTAAACATATCAAACCTGGCAGGTTTCCAACACTGGTCCAAGCTTCATCTGCTCTAGGGTTGAGCCATCTGTTAAATAAAGAAAAAGATAATATCTGAGTTCCTACAGTGGTATTATATTTTCTCCATGGAATAACCAGCACAACAAAGCACTAGATTTGTCATCACATTTTTCAGTTATTTCCTTGTCTGAACGCCGCCTTTGGTACACTGCTTGTAGTGTATAACACACAGGGAACAACAGTTTTGAGGGGCACAGTAACCTGAACAGCGCGTCATGCCGATGGAACAAGTGTCTTCACTTTGAATCATCCAATCAGACAGCATACGGAGTATGGTTTGGCTCAGATGTGAGGGCTACACTGAAGAAAATCAAAAGCTTTGTGTGGATTGTCTGCTGTAATTATCATTATTTTAAAAACATCAATGTGTCTGATTGCCTATTGTATGAAGAGTCTTGATGTATCCATGTGTACAGTATGAGGGCTGTGTGTTCAAAAGGTTACACCACTTGTCAGGAAGTGATAAAGATTATGCCATCACATCGTCTGTTAGTTGATTAATTATAATTATATATATTAATTGTTGTGTGGTGTCACATAAGGACTTTGTGTTTGTCTATACTTGGGACTTGGATGCAGATCAGATCACATTTTATGGCAAATTAATGCAGTAAACTAACTAGTAAGCTAATTTCACTGTATATTAGTACTATACTATTACTGTATAATACTCTCCATGCAGTCAGCAAAGTCCAAGAAGTGTCCCCCATTTTACAGATGTTAACTTTACATACTCTTGGCAAAACTGTTAAATTTGCATTAAAAACCAAAACACAATATTAAAGTAGTCTCAAAAAGCCAGACCTACAACCCTCGGTTCCAAAAAAGTTGGGACACTGTTTAAAATGTAAATTAAACACAGTGCAATCATTTTCAATGCTTTTTGGTGCATCATGAACTGACCACACAAAGACTTTAATTAAACTTCAAGAAATTAATTTCCTTACCGTTTTTCCACCGGGGCCGGTGCCCGGCCGGTTCAGAGCCGGTTCACATGCTGGTTCGCAGTTAGTTCAACTTGCGAACCAGCTCCGAACCCGTTTGAATTTCCACCGGCTTGAGAGCCACGTCATTACGTCACAGTATACATCTCCGCTCTCTTGGCAACTATAACAACAGCAGCAGCAGAATACATCTTCTCCTTACAAATGTTGCTCCCGGCTTTTCGAGCCGACACTGGCACCCAAACACCACTGGTACAACACATGCGTGGTGCCCGTCTTGATAGATATGGACAGCGATTACGTTTATTAACACTGAGTAAGCTAATGCTAGCCCATTAATGCTAGCTCGCTAAAGCTAGCTCGCTAATGCTAGCTCAATAACATTGCATTAAAACATATCAAATAAAATGAATATTACACATTTTCATTTTGCCATGTTAGCCACGATAACTCCGCCCCCAGCCCCTGAATTAAGCGGTTCGCGGTTGAAGACCAGCAAAGAATTGCTGCCGCTGTGGAACCAATTTTCCCGGCCGGGAGCCGGCTCTTCGGTGGTGGAAAACCAAAGAACCTGTTCGCAATTGGGCACCGCCCAGGCACCGGCCCAGAACAGGTCCCATGGAAAAACGGCATCAGTGAATGAAGTTCTGTACTGTCTTTTAAGCATATTGTTTGGCTGCACTGCGTAGAGAAAGAATGACCTCTCACTGGACGCATTTTTGATGGAATACACAGCACCGCTCAGGGGTTCCCAGTGAAAAGACAAGAACATCCTCCTGGCATAGGGTTAGTGCCAGAGACATAGCTGACAAACACCAAGCATACAATTAGGCACAATATAAAAAAGTGAAATAAGTTACCAAAGTCTGATCAGGTGGTACTTGGATGATGAACTGGTATGCCGGCATCACACAATGTTGCAACACCAGTCTCGTCATATCTTCTTCCTCTACTGGCTCTGGGGGCATGGGAAATCCAACCTCCATACGCTCCTCTGACATGTTCAGCAGCTGTCACGAAAAAGGACACAAGTAAAATTATGTCAAGATATAACATTGTACTATCAAATACTTACCTGCTTTGTGCTTGAAAAATCAACCAGTGACAATTGCAAATCAAATTAAGATTAAGTGTCCATGCTAATACGTTTTTACAGCAGTAAAAGAGCATAAAAAAAAACTCCATATCAAGAACTGATGGTTTCATTAACATATGGCTAAAACATTGCATTATTGCATTATTTAACATATTAAATATAGCTTGATTAAGCTATTTATACGCATAATTCAATTAAAATATTACTTATTTACAAAAAATAAACTCAATTATATTCTACTGAAGGATCTTCTTTTGGCCGTCAATCTTTGGGGGCAATGTGAACTAATTTATTTAGCAAGCCCGAGATAAGAGGACAGGTGTCAGGTTCAACAATATTATCCCAGTTAACTTACACTGAAAGAAATGAGAAACTTACACTATGTAATGTGTAAATAAAAGGAGAACGCATCTGATTCAACAAAAGTGTCTATTCTTATGAAAAAGGTTTCCCAGTTTGAACATTGGACAGCTGATCTTTCTATTGTATCTAATTAAATTATGGTCACAAATTATTTGTAACAGCCACTTCAGTTACTTTCATTGAGAATTGTAATGATTGCTTAACCACTAAAATTCCAGTAAACTCTGTCAAATACTGTCGTAACTACAGTGGAAAACAAATGCTTACATCATCAACCCTCCATAGGTCATTGGCCAAGCTGTCATTCTGACCATAAGTGATTGCATTCTTTAGGAAATCAGTCCCACTGCCATTATCCTGAGAAATAGAAAATAACACCAATCAACATCTCAAAATAAGTGCTGTCCTTGGAAACAAAAAGGACAATAGTCATTTGATAGTGTCCTGATAAATGCAGTACTTGCATTATCGGCATCCTGCAAAACTGCAACAAGCAATCGGATGTATTCCGTCGCAGCTTTGAGTGTATCCACTTTACTGGGCTTACGGTCTGGTCGCATAAGTGGCACCATGCGCTTCAAGCGGGAGAACATGGTGTTCAAGTTCCGGATCTGCAGAGGAAAGAGGCTGAATTATTAGAAGAATAATCTATAATTTCATAGCATATTCATTACAAGAAATGCGACACAAAGTGCTTTGAATAATTACAATAAAAAGTATATAAACAGGGATAGAATGGCATAAAAGTCTGTAAATAAGATGTAGAATAAACAAACTCAATAATTGTAAAAAAAATAAAAAAATAAATAAATAAATAAAAAAAAATAAGATGAAAATAGAATACACAGAATGCAAAACATACGTTGGAAAATTAAAGAGCCACTGAAAAATTTAAATAAAGTTAATACTATAACAGGAAAATACAAGAATATGAATTTGATGGAGACAATGTGGCTCAATGGAGGCAAATCACCCTGGTCTCTCCGGCCACAGCAACTGCTCATTAACACAAATATCTAATCAGCCAAACACATGGCAACAACTCAGTGACCTGTGTACACAAAGTGTACATATTGTAGTGGCCTGTGAGTTTATTAGACTGGAATTCACAAAATATTAGGTACAATATCCATAACCATCTCTGGGCTTTGAGACTCAATGGGAGCCACATTTTGTTTATGAGAGAGATACAAAGCTGCTGCTGGCCTTTTTGGCTACAAGTAAATATACAATAAGAAGCAGCTAAATCCAGGACCACCTCTATTGGAATATATTGTGTATATTTTGAAAAACATATATATATCTATTTGTTGACAATACAAATGACAAATTCTATATAATTTGGAATACATTGATCAAATGTATAAACCACATGTCGGCGGACTTTGTTTGACTACACTAATGCTAGTATTGTTATACTTCTTCCCTCTTCTTCATGGGACTAGTAGAAATCTAAGCTCCCTCAGTTCCACTGTTTTCCATAAGCATGTGGCAGATGACAGGCAGATGTAGGAAAGTAAGCACAAAAACTGCCTTTAGATTTAAGAATGAATACATACAGGTTTTATGGTCTGTATACATGTTGGTATTCAGGTGAATATGCATGTGTGGAAGAGTTAAACCTGTATTTGGTTATACTTGTACTTACAAAAATGAGTGTGGAGGACTGAAAGACTTCCTGGGGACCTGGAAAGTTACTGTCCTCCATTGTTTCAAGTTCTACCCAGCTACATCACCAACACACTTTAAAGAGATAGTTTGGGAATTTCGACAATTAGTTGTATGAAATATATGCGAGTAGTGTTGAAGCTTACTTTCCGGTTGGCAGGCTGATAGGGTCACAAAACTACAATGTTTTTTTCTCCACAAAACTATATGTACACTAAAAGGTCACCCATTCCACCACAAAACAATACAACACTGGAGCTCAGCGAGTTAGCTAATATCTTTGCATCCACTACTACACTACTGACAAGCATTTCATACAACTTAATGTCCAAAATCCTGAACTATCTCTTTATGAAGCACAACTAAACAGGTATTTAGATGTTTCTCTAGAATCAGCATTTCAAACCTCAATAGGCTATTATCGGCCCTATTATCAGTATAAATTATTAGGGCTGCAAAATATTTATTTTTTTTACAACATAAATCTTTTCTTTCCCACTAATTCGTTTTCCCACGTGTAAGTGCTTAATGAAAATTTAGTTTCCTTCTTTCGTGCCAAACAGCATTTACAAATCTTGTAATTTAAAAAGTTCAGGCTTTCTGCCAAAAACAGAAACAGAACTATTACAACCATATTTAGGCCTACATTTAAACCTCATATAGTAAATGGGTCAGTTCTGGGTGTATAATAATCACTTCATGTTTATTAAAAGTATTAACATATACCAAAACCAGGCTAGCTGACTGTGGTGGCTAACGTCCAAAGTAATTTAGCAGGACAGTGGCGAATTGCTGTGTTTGGTTGCTGTGGTGTGTGAAATATAATGAGCTACAGGTATTAACAAGCTTTACAGCTTTATAGCCAAGTCGCTATATTTCAGAATAAACTGTGGAGAGGCAGGTTAATTTGCGTGCTAATAAGTTAGCTAACTTGACCGAGATGGATATGAGTTTCTTTACTTAGCGGACCTGAACCTTAGCTAGTGTAGCCTAGTGCCCTCCTGTAAAACACATTACCGAAACATTTATTCGCGGTTCATACAGTGTAACTTTCATTTATCACTCACTCTCATTCGTTCCTTTGCGTTGACCAACTCTCTTTTCTTCACAGTTTCACTGAAGTCCTCGGCGACAAAGTATAAGCCGTCCTTTCCTCGTTTGAATTTTTCTATGTTGCTGTACGCAGGGAGTGCAGACTCGCCGGTTAATCGCTTTAAAATATCACCCATTAGTTCCTCCTCGGGCACATTCATTTTAACGAGTTGCATATGTTAGATTTTACAGTCTGTAGCTTCTGTTTGGGCTTCAGCTTATTTTATTTTTTCAGTCATATAGTCTCATGTAGATATAAAAGAGCAGCGGACGAGCTGCGGGAGTCCGGGGAATCACACCTGTGCTGTGTGTTAAATTAGGCCCTGCAGGAACAAGCCGCCTTCCTTTAAAATGAGTCGTTAGTTACAGTTCGGCTATGTGTTTATTGGCTGCTTCCAGAGGTTATTTCCTGTGTTATCTATACCAACATACAAAACGAAGCACCATATTGATCATTCCTACCATCACATTTAACAACCATATTTTCAAATTCAGAGTACACACACAACTAAGGCCTTGCAACACAGCGGTTCCGGGTTCGAGTTCTTTCTTTCATGTCTTCCCCTTTCACTAGTCAACAAAAGGGCCATAATATGCTCAAATCTGCTCAGCGGTTACAGTAGACTTTCTTTTTCAATTTTGGTTCGGCTGTATGCATTATTAGTTTAACAATGCAGAAGATTCAGTTTTTCCATCCTCTCAGGTTTAGCTGAAGGATGACTAAAGAATATATGTGAAGGCCAGAAAAAACATGTGGGAACTTTAATAAAGATTTGTGTTAATGTGCCAGTGTTAGCCAAGCATTAGACTGGAAATTGGACATAAATAAAATACAACAATCATTATAAAATTGATAAAATATGCAGCACAGAGCTGACACAACCATAGCAGATCATACCTGATCATACATGTTCCAGGCATTAAATTCAGAAGGTTTGTACAGTTTTCAGTTGAATATTGCCTACTGTATGCTACTACTCCCATATGGTTCTGATGAAATAGACCATTTCTAATATGCTCTCAACTGGAAACAGTTCCTGAGTCCCATCCTTCGTCATCCGTGAATATTCCAGACTGTTCTTATTCCATAGGTGTCAAATACCACTGCTTATTCATGGCCCTCAGCAATAGATACCAACACACAAAGCCCTGTCTGCATGAGACACACTGGGTTTTTCTCCAGTGTAAACCCACCCACAGTAATATAAAACACTCAGGTGATGTAGTGTTAAGAATGAGAAAGCCTGTGCAGGGACGAGTTTGGGGTTGATGGGTTTGTCACAGGCTAGTACAAGATAACATGAAATAAAGCTTTGTTTTCAATTACAATGTCTGAGTGATGAAAAGTTACATACATTGGTGGTTAAAGGGGAGTCGGCTGTATATCATTCAGCAGCACAAGGCCAACTTTATTATGACAATGGACAAACAACAATGCAATGATAATAATGTAATTAGTTATAACATTTTGTATCTGAATGACAATCTGCCCAGGCTGCAGAACTGCAGAAATAGAGCTTATGTTCTATCAGGAGAAAAAGCAAATACTTAGCAGTGAGATTTATAGTCACTTTAAAGTAATCAAACGTTACAGTAAAATGAGCAGGGTAAAAACATTTTGCCATTACGTACATTAATGGGATAAACATTTGATCGATAAACAAAGACAGATTGTAGTGATTAGAAAACTAGATGTTGGAGTTTATAGTTTAACAAGGCATTATTTCAGGGAAAACAACTCATTCCCACAGCTGTTACTTCCCTCTGATTCAGTAACTATCGGACAACTCTCTCTGCTGCCAAAGAGCTGTACAGACTTGTACAACGCATTTTTCAACAAAAAAAAAAAAGCACTGAGTAGTGTGCAGATTGTAAAAGTCAGATTGCAAGGATAGCAAAACTGTGGATTTAATCATTTTGAAATGTGTCTATCTTTAGTAGATGGGAATTTATTAATCTGCAGCTTCAAATAAGACAAAAGTTTTCTATGATGTCAGTTTCTGAGCAGTGACAGATCACTGTTAATCACTTGCAGCCCCCACCGGATGCTTAATTTGAGTGGGAAGACGACAGTCAGATTGTACAAACATAGAAATAGTAAGAAAAAAAGGACATTGAAAAAACTGAATCACTAAAACCTCTACAAAATATCAGGTCAGATAAAAGGACAGAACAGTCTAGTCATATTCAAAATGCAAAAATCCTGCAGGTGTGTTTAATTTTATTGCTCCGTCAGTTCATTGGTTTATTCATACACAAACTATCCACAATTTCCTTCCATCTTCTTTTGTTTTATGTGTTACTTTTGGTTTTTATTGTGAGGCACTTTGTGACGTCTGTATAAATAAACTTTTGAAAACTTGACTTTTGTTTGTTTTGTAAGTTAACACAGATCAGTGATGTTAAAAAAAAGAAGTCAGCTGGGAGGAAACCTGCAGTTTTGATTGTGCAATAAAAGAAAGGAGTGTAAAAAAACAGAGCCCCACAGCTTGTAACAGTAACTTGTCACAGAAGGTGCAACCTCTAACACAGTGTGATTTCTAACATTAATTTCCCACTGTGCAATGTCAGCACACACCTTCAAGCACACCAAAAAAAATAACACGCACATATCTATCTGTGAACTCACACACAAAATAAGTCCGAAAAAATCTTCCAGTACTAAAAACCTAAACTCAGATCAAGCTGTGTAACAAAAAAAAAATCAGTCGTAATAGCTTTGGTTCTGCCTGTCCACCAAAGTCTTGATGGCTCAGTGCTGCTCTTCGCTCTTGACTCGACAGGCCACAGCTGTGATCAGTGCTGCACCCTTCCCGCTACCATCCTCCGACTTGTGGAAAGTCACCTGACACTGTGGGGCCAGATCCTGCAGTGTCTCTTGCATGATGCTGGAGAAGCTTTGGAAGTGAAGGAGGAAAGAGAAAGAAAGAAAGGTTTGGTGTCAAAAACATTCAATAGATGGGATAAGTCAAAATATAAGAAAACCTGAAAATATAGCATGTTTCTGATATGGATTTGACCTCAAAGTGGTCCAAAGAGTCGTCAGTTCTCTAAACTATGTTGTGTCACAAAAACACATGGAGAAGGAAGAGCAAGAAATAACCTTAAAACATGTGTGAGAAGAGATTTTTTTTTTGTTCAACCAACTGTGGAACTGTAAATGGAGTCATACACCTATTAAGTAAAGTGCATAATATGTATGTATTCTCTGCTCTAACGGAGCACATCACATCTTTCACACGCGTCCAGGTGCTGTCTCACTCCTTAATTACAAAACTGAGGTTAGTTCAGGATTTTGGACATTAAACTGTAAGAAATACTGGCAAAAAGTAGATAGCTTTGCATCCACTATACTACTGGTAAGTATTTCATACAATTTAATGTCAAAATCCCAAACTATCCTATTATACATCCAATAACTTTTTCTTCTTAACAGAGCGTTGCCAGTGGAAACACTGTCAGCAGAGTAGACTGGCACTGTGTCTTCCTCCCTCACCTATTCTTAAAAAGTGGATTCACCACACAGTCGTGTAGCCCATTAGATATCTGAAATGTGTCTGCTATGCAACGACGGGCCCCTAAAATCTATACTTCTGTGTCCTGACAGCCAAAGGCTTCAGTCAGTTTTTGCAGTACTGAGCAACAGGACAAGAATGCTCCTTACTGAGGGTGCGTCTTATAAAGGGTGCCATCCACTCCCACGGTGACGGAGAGCTGATTGCGGTTGCGGTTCTGTCGTATCTTGTCGACCACAGCAGCTAAACCGGCACCACAGAGCTGAGCTGCACGACGCGCGACCACACTGCACACCTCCTTCACAAGTACACTGTCGTCACATGTGGAGGTGGTGAGGCCCAGGTGCTGCAGGATGGAGCGGACTTGTCGCATGGCCAGACGGTCACTATAGGTCACAGGAATGAATGAGGGTTATACACAAGAAAGAGATAGATTGCAAAAAGAATGTGTGATGTTAAACCAATTTTTGCAACAAAAACAGGAAAGGTTTTATGCAACATTCAGCACTTTCCTGTTGATAAAGTTAATGCTTTTGAAAGATGATTGGCTATTATTACTGGTTTAGTTGACTTAAGTTAAATGAGTGAGAATGGTTCAAAGTAGTCTACCTCTGGCTTCCTCCCAAAGTCCAAAAACATGCGTTGCACTTAGGTTCAATTGGTGACTCTAAATTGCCCACGGGAGTCAATGAGAGCATAATTGGTTGTCTGTGATGTGTTCATTTACTTTTACTTTGACCCACATGGTCTCAAGTCACTTTGAACAGCATCAGCTGAATAAAAAATGTTCATAAAATAAGGAAATTGTCAGATGGTGTTTGTGTGTGTGTGTGTGTGACTCTTAATGCTGAACCAACATGTTATCCTGTGCTTGAGAATTGTTTTCCCCCACAAAATAAATGTTTTGTACCATAATTATTGACATATTACCACTTTAACCACACATGCAGCAGCCAACTACTATATAGTTTTAACTATCAGTATGGCCAATCTGGTTTAGTGGCTTTGTGGTGTAACTGCAAAATCTCAATCAGTTTGTATCTATTCATGCCACAGTAACCATGGTGAACAGTGGGGAGCTGAGGAGGGATCTGAGACGAGTCTGGAATACTCACGTTTCAATCTGTGACAGGAACTTTGTCTCGAAGATTGACCGGGTCTTGAGCCGCTCTGACATTTTGCCTCTGAACAGCAGGCCCTTAGCTGTGAAATCAATCAGCACATTCCTCACGATCTCCCCCAGGTACATGCCACTGATCATCTTCTCATACCTGAGAGTAAAAGACACGCACACTGAAAGCTCTTCACATTCACAATTTTCACATTAATAATAACAATATTCCCATCATCTTATGATCCTTTATCTCAAGGTTCAGAGAGCAAACAGATTTATAATATACATATATGCAGATATCTATATATATAACGTAATGTAGGAAAACAGTGAAGCTGGTTTAAGCCAGGCAGGAGAAAAAGAATAATGACAGGAGGATTTCTTTTCATTATGCTCTTCCGAGAATAAATTGACACAGGAACAATGAATCAATGAATAACCTCCCAACGTTACCAAACTGAAAGACTAGAATAGAATGACGAGTTCTGATTAGGGACCGATAAAAAAGGAACTGGATTATCAGCAGGTGTGACAGGAGCTGCAATCATTTATGCTCAACAATATTCTCCCTGACAGGTTGTATGGAAGAGTGAAGTCCCAGAACATAAATGTTTAGCTCACAAAATTAATAAAATATGAAAATACTTATCAGTATTTCTTCCGTTTGCAATAATGTACTTTAAATGTTTTATTTTGGTTAACAAATTCCATGTGCAGTGACATCTTCATACAGCATTGATACAATAATTGTGTTTCCATCATTTTTCTTGTTAATAGCATAACATGCCATGTTTTATGTGCATTCATAACCCTATAGGATGGCCAAACAAAAAGTTATAAGTTAGTCGAAGCCCATTAAGAAAAAGAAATCCTTTGCAAGGATGTCACAGGGATCAGGATGAGAGGTGGTGAGGAGCAGGTGTTTGAAATAACTAACTGAACAAGGAGGATAATCAGCCGACCTGACATCTGCTGCGCATTGAATCTACATTTAAAATAATTGTTGCAGCTTATTATGGCCGCTAAAAATGAAACTCTAATGCTCGGACAATGATTTCAAGATTAGAACTGCAACAACAGTGGAATTTAACAACCAACTGTGATTGACAGCACAATTAATCTTCCACAGGTTGCCCATAGTGAGAGGTGTGGGCCGTGCCTGATGCTTTGGTTGCCATAGAGATACTGCCAGTAAGTCTAGCCTGTGACCAAGCATGAGCTGTGGAGTCTGAGAGCTTTTCTCTGTTTACACTCTTCTTGTATTTTACTCTGCTTATTTCTTCTGTAAATTGTTAACATTCCTCTCTCGTGTACTGGCCACACAATGAACGCTGGTACATCATACTCTGTCATGCTGTCTTTTGCTCTTGTTCTCATTTCTCTGTGTTACTAAGAGACAAAAATGTAGCATCCAAATTGAAAATAAGAATCAGAATTCTAGGTAAATGACGAAAGTACCGAAAACATTTGATAATGGATTTTCCTAAAAGGACAAGACTTAGTAGGAGTCCACATTACTAGAGACGAGCTAAGATATTTAAATGTTTGTTTGGAGTTTCTATAATAGTAATTATAATCATAATAATAGTAAATGCAAATGTGCCTTGGGCAAAAAATAAGAATTTAAGGAGCTTGAATTCTTGACCCCTGAAAATCTGTGATTCATTTTCTCTGCCTCTTTGAAACTTCCAGACTGCTGTTTCAAGCCGCGACATTCATACCACTGTGAAGTTTCACCTGCAGTCTGAAAGCCCCAGAGCCCTGAGGCTCTGTACCTCCTTCAGAGGTACTAACAGAGGCGTTAGATTGGCGAGACTGTTCAAGGCGGGGTCAATGTGAACTGTCTCACCAGTGGACTGTTTCATCTGTAACACGCCTCACACTTTAGTCTGACAGCAATCGAATCAACTTTGCTTGAATATGCAGAATCTCTATAGCGCAGACGTGCAGATCTTCCGATCAGTTACACTTTACTACTGCCTCTTTCCACTTTGTTCCACAATGGATTGCGCACTCCGTAGGAATGTCCTAAGACAGAGCTTTGTAACGGCCCTTTTGCAGAAACTGTGGAGAGGGAAATACATGAACAGTAATCACGTTGTCCCCAAGAACAAATGCTCTGCACTAGGGGATTAATGACTTCAGATTTTTTCACATCGACTTTTCTGTCAATAATGTTGAAGTCGAGTCGACAAGTCGTATGATGACGTCATCACACTGATAGCGGAGAAACAACACAGATACGAAGCCTTTCAACAATGAGCAACTTGTATTAAAGTTACAATGAATGTAACAGGTTGCTTTAAATTAATATTAAGTAGCCATGTGGAAGAATCCGACATGAATATTAAGTAGCCATGTGGAAGAATCCAATGCAGTGGCAAGGGGGGCAGTCGTGCCAAGTAACGTTACCTCCCTTAAAATGAAGCGACTAAGGCGATTGGTTAATTCAAGGAAAATATATTTGCTTAAGCCAGTCAGAGGCAAAGTCTGCACTCACTACACAACTGCTTAGAGCGAGGGACACGACTTGTCGACTCCTCCAAAGTAACGTCGACATTTGTCACAGAAGTCGACACGTCGACAGACCGACTTTTCTGTTAATGCCCTACTCTGCACTGACAATGCCAGGTGAGATTTGAGGAAACTCAGACTCAATTGCACCCACTTTCAGGATCTAAGTCTCAAGCAGCTCAAAGAAATAAACAGTGCTGATTGGCCAGCTCCCGTACGTGCACTTCATACAGATCTTTAAAACGGCTGCACAGTTGTTCTTTGACATAGATTATGTGAAGAGCCCCAGCTGTGCTGCTGCAGGTGTTTCATTCCATGTCTCTCCATGGCTTATCTGTCCTTGGCCAGCTGTCACTTTTATCAGTTATACTGCATTGTGACTGAATTTTCTTGCTGTTTGATATAAGAGATTTCATAGAAATACATTTGAATAAATATGTCATTAATTCCCATCCCCAATCCCAATACCTCTGTTTTCCAGGATTGCTTGAGCACTCATCAACAGTGTGGTCAAACTGGGTACAGAAGTCATCCAGTTCTTTATTGTCACCAAATGCTCCCCACTCCATGTTGACACACATACGGCCCTCATCACCCTCCACCACTTCGATGTTCTGCATTTCCTCCATGTAGCAGGCATTGGTCCCTGTGCCTGGATTAAAAACATGTGGAAACATATTACTCTAAGAACTGTTGGGGAAGATTTTTTAAAATAATAAACAGCCCATATGGACACAGACTGGCTTCCAGAGAGGAAGATGGGGGGTAGACAGACTTACCTACAATCAGTCCCACTTCACATTGGGGGTCCTCATAGCTGCAGGTCATCATGGTCCCCACTGTGTCATTTACCACCGCCACAAAGCTTAAGTCAAATTCCTTGAAACAGTGATAAAAAGATTGAAATCTTTCGTAATAGAAACATTAAACACTAACAACACACAACAGTTGCTGAAGTGTTTGCACCTACAGTGGCTTGCAAAAGTATTCATACCCCTTGAACTTTTCCATATTTTGTCACATTACAACCACAAACATAACTATATTTTATTGGAAAGTTGTCCTGCTGGAAGGTGAACCTCCGCCCCAGCCTCAAGTCTGTTGCAGACTCCAACAGGTTTTCTTCCAAGATTGCCCTGTGTTTGCTGCCATCACCATGTCTGACAGTGGGGATGGTGTGTTCAGAGTGTGCACTTTTCCTCCACACATAGCGTTTTGCATTTAGGCCAAAAAATTCAATTTTGGTCTCATCTGACCAGAGCACCTTCTTTCACATGTTTGCTGTGTCCCCAAACATGGCTCCTGGCAATCTGCAAACGTTTTTTTTTTTTTTTAACAATAGCTTTCTTCTTGCCACTCTTCTATAAAGGCCAGATTTGTGCAGTGTACGACTAATAGTTGTCCTGTGGACAGATTACCCCACCTGAGCTGTGGATCTCTGCAGTTCACCACCATTGGCCTCTTGGCTGCATCTCTGATCAGTGCTCTCCTTGTTCGGCCTGTGAGTTTAGGTGGACAGCCGTGTCTTGGTAGGTTTCTGTAAGATGTTCAAAGCTTGGGAAATCTTTTTATAACCTAATCCTGCTTTAAACTTCTCCACAACTTTATCCCTAACCTGTCTGGTGTGTTCACTGGACTTCATGATGCTGTTTTCTCCCCAATATTCTCTTAACCAACCTCTGAGGCCGTCACATAACAGCTGTATTTGTGCTGAGATTAGATTACTCACAGGTGGACTCTATTTAGTCATTAGGTCAACATTCGATCATTCAGGCAACTTCTGAAGGCAATTGGTTGCACTCAAAGAAAAAGTGGCTGAATACTTTTGCACACCGCACTTTTCAGTTTTTTATTTGTAAAAAATGCTTTAAATCATGTATAATTTCTATTGCACAATTGTATACCACTTTATATTAGTCTTTCACATAAAATTCCAATAAAACATTTTTATGTTTATGGTTGTAATGTGAAAAAATGTGGAAAAGTTCAAGGGGTATGAGGTAAGTTGGTATTCTCCATTAAAAGTGTCCAAAAAGTGCCTTGATTGGTCTTTGTGATTGGATTGGGACATCCATCTTAAGTGTCCAAAATGTATATTATCTATTTTTGTGTCCATCAATTAACATCTTGTAATTTTGAAGCTCTGACACATCCATGATTTACATAAACAGGTGTTGTTTGACATCTCGTTATTTTTTGTTGTCCCTGCTCCATCATTCGGAGTACAGCATGGAGTTGGTATTTCTAACATGCCTATAGAATGACCAACCTCAGTCCCAAACTATTTTTCAATGAAATGTCTCAGTCTGTTTGTGATGTGTCCACTGACCTGTCTCCGGCGGACAGCATCTTTGAGTAACGCTATAATATCTTGTCCTTCACAGCCACTCGCTTTGAAGCCCTTTGTCCACTTGAGAAGAATGCCCTGGACAAATGACAGCAGTTTTGAAACATCAATGAAAATGACAACAGCAGTACTTAAAATGTTTCCACTGTTTCCAGTGATTAGGGTCCTTGACAGTTTCTCTAGTTGTTTGCACGACTTCAAATGCAATTATCAAATTTAAACATTTTTAAATGCAGCAGAATATAGTTTCACTACATACTTTTGCTCTACACAATCTAATGCCACTTATTTTCAGGTATCATAGTACAGCCATATGTGTTACATGCACAGCGCGGCATATCTCATGTACGCCTCACGAATTATACTACCAATACTGAGGTTATTCTGCTTCTGACTAATAAAGAAAAACACAAGAAAAATCCTTCTTTCTAAACTTAGGCTGATGAAACCTATAGGCTTTACTTAACTACGATTGGATGAAATCTTTATTTCTGCCAACTTAATGTCCTTCACAACTAATGTTCAGGAATATGTGTAAATATACAGGTAGATCCAATATGTTACCATATGCATGATAGCTAGTCTTACACATAAAATTTATTCTGAACCAAACATTACCTGATCCAGTTTGCTTTGACGACAGGGGAAGGAGAATGTAAAGCCCAGAGGTAAGGATGCTCCTCTCATGCCCATGTATTCCAGAAAGTCAGCAATGCAGTCCACAATGTGGTCAAAAAGCTGCCATAGGAGACAGGAAGTGCCTGTTATGCATTACATCAGGTAAAACTCTTCACATGTTAAGATTCTACGTTAATAAATATAATTTGCTGTTTGTAGTCATGTATTGACACACAATCTTTTTCAGAGGACCAGTTTTAAATATTAAAAGAGAGGATATGTTCCTTCTATCTTCTGGACTAAGTGATTGCAAGTCAACAGTTCTCTCATATTGAACGAATCGGCTCGCCGCTGTTAGCTTTGTATCCACCAGAGGCTGCCACTTGCTGTTTGATTTCGACGACATCTGCATGCTACAGCTGGCAGTGTTTCCTCTGCGCCGTCTTGCATTTTCAGCAACTGTCCATACTACGGCCGGTTGTGGTGAGTACTGCATGTCTCATTCAATGCTCTGCCAAGGGCTGCTTTTGCCTGGTTGTGTGTGCAGTAAGTGCATTTGCGGTAAGTACGCGTGATTTGTAGCCTGTTCACTAGACTGCGGTTAGCAGTGTTGCTAACTTTACTCTCCCTGCTGTGTGTTGCTCTGTCACACTGTGGCTTGAGTGCTCTCGCTTAAAGCCTGGTTGCATGAGTGTTTGTTCATTTGTAACCCTAACTTGTGTTTTCACAAGTCAGCTTAGTGTTTATATATTTGTTGTACAGCACCTGTGAGCATTCTACCTCACAGCTTCTCCAGAATTCATAGAACCGTGGTTACAAACGTAAGTCTTGATTTAACTTTGCAGAGGTCCCTTCAGTTCCTGTCATCACGTATTATGTGAAACATTAAAGTATTTTAACCCAAGTGATGTTTTACCTCTTCCCCTGTGCCCTGCATAGTCTCCTGTGGGATACTGTAGATCTTGTGATGCATGTCCACATTGTGTTTCTTTCCACTTCGCACGCGCACCAGCAGCACCCGAAAGCTTGATCCTCCAAGGTCCAAAGCCAGGAAGTCGCCATGCTCTGATAGGGATACATACATACATACTTACTCAAAAGCATAGCGGAACAGATAAAACTGATCTCAGTAAATGATCAAGCTGATTGTACCTGTTCCGTCTGGTGTGGCTCTAACGAAGGTTGGAAGCATTTTGACGCTCGCCTGCTCTTGGGTTTGCTTTGAGAGACCTTGTACCATCACCTTACTCATTCGCTCCTTCACCTCCAGCAGCTGTTCGCGGCTCAGGCGCAAAGTGTCAAGAATGCGCTGGCGCTCAGCATGTTGAGCGGCAAGACGGTAGGCTACTGCTGTTACCATGGCAGCACCTTTCCCACTGCCACACTGCGACTGCAAAAAGCGCACATCACAGTCCGGCACGAGTCGCCGTACCATCTTGTGCAGTCTCCTGGAAAACCTAAGAAAAAAGATTTTTATTGTTATTATTATTATGGCTATGAAATGCCATGAAATGAAAAAGTAAATATCTTGTATCTTGGTGCAATAACTGAGGATCTGAGAATGTCAACTTTTGTTTCTATAGCAGGGTTCTTCTCATGAAGACCAACTGATGGCGAGATGGAGCAGGGAACCCCTACCATATATGCTGTGTAAAATTATGCTTTATGATAAACTGGGCTTTGTGCCATTTATAAACGCACCTTGTTACTGTGTATTCAATACTAGGCTATTCAAATAATACACAGGTTCATATATTTATGTTTTCATCAACATCTTCTGCCTCAATTTTTAACAATTTCCTGCAATCTGTTAGATTGGAGGTAATGTGTATTTAAAGACATTTTATTTTGTGAAAAAGAAATTTTGGGGGGGTGGGTATTCAGAAAATATAAAGAATTGTCAGAGATCGGAGCTGATGGACTAGTTAGACACATAGTGTAACCGCTCTCCTTTATTCATTGCAAATTACCCACCAAACGACATGAAAATTCAACTTTTTCGTAAAAGGGCTAGATGAGTGGGAGGAGTAACATTAGAGGCTGCAAAGGAGGTGGAAAAATGTTTCCTCAGGACACTCCAGGGAAACATGAACGGGCGCTTTAACTGCATTAACCGGTTGGTTATAAGTCAGTGACTGTAGGGTGCCTCTAATTGTTTTGCCTCTTGGTCTCTTTTTGATCAAACATCAAATCAACCAAAAAAATAAAAAATTACTCCCCAGAGGGGAAATTTAATATAGGAGAGTCAGAGTTCATCATTATATTGGGTACTTTGGACTCAAAGTATGGTAGAGTTACAGTTGAACTCATTAGCCATGCTTAGTGCTGGGCCCAAAGACTTTCCCCTACAGTTCAGGAGGAGCAAGACCCTCCTCCAAGTTTGGAAGTTTGTCCACTTTTATGTTCTGTAGTTGTTGTTATTGTTCAGATTGTGTTTTGGGGGTCTAGTTACTCATAATCTTTTGAACTGTGAATGACGACATATGCACCTCTTTTCCAAGAGACTCAAGTTGTGCTCTGCCTTTGTAGGGACATGCAATCTCTGTACTGCAAGACTGAAATGATTTTATAAAATCAATCAATATCTTAACCATGTGTTTGTTTGTGAGAAACACCGTGTTTGGACATCATGTGTTCACTCACTCCTGATGGTTCTTGTAAACAGAGCCGTCCACTCCAATAGTGGTACGCAGCTTCTCAGCTGCTTTGTTGTCCCGTATTTGCCGCAGCACTGCCACTAGAGTGGCAGCACACAAGTGTGCAGCCCGTGTTGATACTATCTGACACACCCTCTGAGTGGCAATGCAGTCCTCAACCAACGGCTCCAGACCCAGGGCGCGGAGCACCTTCTCCGCACTCGCCAGACCTTCCTCATCTCTGCAGGAAAAGCAAAATACAAATCACATTCACTCGACTCTGACTGCTCTTTGGGATTCTGAACATGGTATGCTGTTAAGAAAAAATAATACACTGATGCTCATGTAGTGGCTGTGGCTTAGGAAGCAATCTAGACTGTCCACTAATCATTGTTGGCCTGTCCTCATTTTGAAGTGTCCTTAAACAAGCCTCTAATCCCCAAATTGACCCCACCAGAGAAGCCAGCATATCACATGGCATCCATCAGTTGGTGTGTGTGAATAGAGCTGAGCAATATGATGATATATATTTTTAAACAATATAAAAGTGTCTATCATGTATATTTTTTATGTCGTACCATAGCAGTGCTGGTTTGATAACATGAAATATGGGGGAACATAAAAAATAGCCTTTACCATGTGATTACTTTATATAGACAATTTATTTATTGAATTACGAGAAAACATGCACACATCATGATATATTATTATTTAAAATCCTACCTATATCACCCAGCTCTATGTGTAAATGAAGATCAAATGTAAACTGCTTTGACTAAAAGTGCTATATAAATGTGGCCATTTACAATTTGGCAACTGGAAACATTAGGTGAGCATGTTTTTTGCATGTTTCACTGAGTCTGTCGAGTCGTCTCATTCATGCAGGTGATGACATATTAGATCCACTTAATCAAACCATTAGACGTTTCACTCAGTTCTAAGTAAACACTATTTGCCTGTTTTTACAGTGCCACTGTAGCATCACTGCATTGGACTGTCTCTAACACACACTCACACACACACACAATCTTACTTGTCATTGTCAATATCATAGATGTAGCTTGTCTTGAAGCTTCCGGTGGTGAGGAGCTGTGCTGTAGTTTTGCCCTGGAACAGCTGCTGCTCTTTGGTCATTCTCACCAGGATGAGACGTACCAGTTCCCCCATGTACAGGCCGCTGATCATCTTCTCAAACCTGCAGCCAACACAGAGCAAGAGGATCAACATACCGTCTGATCATGTTATTCTGATCATATAGAATACGTTCTTATGTACAATTTCAAAGAAATTCTTAGCCAATATTTCTCTGGATGATTAATTCATGTCTTTTTGTGAAGGAATCTGTTTTCACTACTCTACAATACAAGTGCTTAACTGCTTCTGGTGAAATAAAAGCACAGCTGTAGTGCACTGCATTGCTGCACTTGATGCTAAAAAAAATGTGTTTGGCTGGGTTGAGTGGAATTATCTTCTGCAGTGTACTTCGCAAATTTAATTTCAAATTAACATTGAACAAACAAACAATATTTATAAAAACAGAACCAAAACAAAACCACGTACAGTAGAAATACAGTATTTTACAGGGGTTCAAGCAAGGAAACATTTGTGAGCCTGAAATGTTGTCGTGGGGGAAATGTGTGAAATGTATTAAATTAAAGTAATTATATATATTTAGAATTGCTCTATGAATTCTATCAGGCATGGTGCCTGAGAACCTCAAGTGTTGATTTATTATAGATATAATAAATCCTGTGGTGATCATCTCACAAATATCAAAGATAACTGTAACTGTTTTGGGGTTGTTTTTCCAGTTACCATATTAAGTGAAATAAGAGTGTGCTCATGCCTGTCACAGTGCACCTCCCACATAAACTGATCACTTCCAAAGTGACTTCTAGCAAATTCACCTATTTAGGAATACAGGTAACTAGATAATATATTGGTAGGCCTTGTCTAGGAAGCTATCTGGGCTGTCTTTCAACTGGTTTACATTAACATTTTTTGATGCTACAGTGTAGGATTGTGATTATTTTACATTGGATAAATGGGGATACATGAAGGCCCTTGTTATGTACATTTCATCAGCCAAATTATCGGCAATAAGAATGTACCAGAACAAAAAAAACATCCACTGATCCAGACCATAGTCGGAGGGTTTGATGCATTACTTTCAGTCACTGTTGATGGATGGATACAAATGTCAATGTCTGGAGGTTTATTTTCACTCTCCCACTGCTTCTAATAAATATCTACAAGTAAGACAAGAATGTGCCCCATATGATCGAGGGCGCTATCCTGTTATATTTTGAATAAATTCTGATCTGGCCGCATTCAAACAAGCAGCTTGAGCTGACAAAAAATTTATGGAAACCCCTTCATTTGCATGATACATCACAGATATCTCCTTTTGTGAAAGACATTATTTGTATATTGACAAGGATATTTTCCTTTTTTCAACAACTGACCTATTTCTAGCTCCTTCAGATACCTTCGGATTAGCTCCCATCTCCATTACCTACCTTCAGACACTATGTGGAAGTCTATAACTGGGTTGATACTAAGATCCACTGACAAACTCAATCATATATTCCCTGCTGTGTGTCTATTCTTTAAACAGCTTTACTGAAAGTAAAGGCGTGTACTCTCGGCTTGACATAAATGAGAAAATAATTTACATATAGATTACAGTTAAACAATGGAATAATTGTATTTATTTTATAAAATAGATAATAGATGGATAGATAGATGGATGAATAGATTAGTAATTTACTATGGATTTGTGACTACCCTTAAATGATTTTAATACTCTATCAATTACAGTTTAAATTAGGATAAAAAAAAAGGCTTATGATAAGGGAGACTGGATACATCTAGTTCAGTTTTTGCAAGACTGAAAGGACATAGTTTTGCATCATACCAGCCAAGTTGTGTAGTCAAGTGTTAGCTGATATGTTAGCCATAACAAGGATTATACTCCTTGCGCTGCTGGTAGACTTTTGGACATGAAACATCACTGCAGAAAGTGTTGAGTTTCACAGAATTGATTTTAAGATCCTTTTATTGGTTTAGAAAGCTCCTAATGGTATATTTATTTATCAGATATGCTTTTAGTGTATGAACCCTCTTGAACCCTCGGGTCTTCTGGTAGAGGCCTTTTAATAAAGCCAAAAGTCAGAACTAAAACCCACGTTAAGGCGTCCTTTTAGTACTATGGTCTACACCTCTGGAACAGCGTCTGAAGACCTGAGGGCAGTGGAGAATGTTGATATTTTTAATAGCAAACTCAAGACCTACTTGTTTAGTCTAGCTTTAGTCTAGAGTCTTTTTTTTATTGTTTAAGTCTGGCTTTTAATGGAGATTCATGAGCTATATATTTATTTATTTATTTATTTTAACATAGCCTTTAATTAGGTTTTATGTTGTTAATAATAACAAATAAAGTTTGATTGATCGGTCACCCACTGACTGTGTATGAAAATAATCTTGTGGAAATCTACAACAGGCTGAAATACGCATGAGAAATGGTACACAGCAAGCAGCAGGAACAATAGTTCAGAAATAAGACACTCACAGCTGCTTGCCAGGGTTTAGAGAGCCTGCGTCTATTTCCCGGTCAATGTTGGTACGCAGGTCCTCCAGAGCGCCATCGTCCCCAAAAGCGCCCCACTCAGTATTTACACACATCCGCCCCTCATCTCCGTCTAGCAGCTCAAGGTTCCTCATCTGCTCCATGTAGCAGGCATTGGTCCCCGTTCCTTGAAGAAAGGGTTAGCTTAACAATTACTAAGTGATTGACCTTCAAAAATAAGACCCAGAATGACAAAACATCTCAATGTATCATCAGTGTACATGTTTGAATCAAATAAGTTACGCAACCCTCTCCCATGAAACCCATTAGGGCCAACAATAACTACTTATTCCCAACCTCCACCTGTGTGTTCTCTTTTTTTTTATGTAAACAATTTCCATTTTTTAAAAATTTGTTCTGTTGACATCCCAAAATCAGAAGCCCTGATTTAACAGCGAAGACTGTGCTAAACTCATGAACAGGCTCTTGTCACCAGGTACAACTCAGGTGATTTGAAGCAAGACAGT
>CAFUXE010000785.1:970453-981775 GCA_903364295.1 Serranus cabrilla | reverse complement strand
ATTTACAGAGTGTCAGAGAACAGTCCAACAGTCATATTTCCGTTTGCATTTTTTTTTTTGGTGAATCATGCCGAGAAAGACACAACGGCAGCAGCAGTAAAAAGAAAAGTTGATCCGAAGTATAAAGATCGTTACTTTTTCTATGTTTAGAAAAAAGCAGCGCTCGTGAGAAATTATCCGGACCGAGTTGGAATTAGGAAAGCTGCTTGGTGATGGAGAACGTTACAGGATGCACAGTGCAGGAGATGGAGGAGACAGTGCAGAGAAGAGCTGGGAACACAATTCCTATCAGACATGTGCAACAAGATCCTTTAGCACTGGATCTCATGTCATTGATGAGAAGAGGAATAGACTTGCATGTGAGAAAATGAGAGAAGCAACTTTTCACGGAGAAAAAATATATTATTTTACTATTCTATTGATTTTAAGTATTACTGCGCTTTGTTGGTATAAGTACGGTGGCCCTGAAGGTCAGCTGCAAAAATGTTTTACAAAACATCCAAATATTTTATGAAACACAAAAACATCTCACAATAACCAAAAACATTTAACAAACTGCAAGAATATTAATTGAAACGTAAAAACATTTCATGAGATGCAAAAACATTTCACAAAACAAAAATATATTTCATTCAACATTCATTAATTCATTATCCTAAACCAGGCTGGAGCCGATCCCAGCTGACATTGGGCGAGGGGCGGGGTAAACCCTGGACAGGACGCCAGTCTATCACAGGGCTGACACATAGAGACAGACAACCATTTACGCTCCCATTCACACCTACGGGCCACTTGCAGTCACCAATTCATTTAAGCTAAGACATTTTGACATGTGACATGAAATTGAGATAGGAATGCAACACCCACACAGTCACATTAGATACAATTAATGCAAACACCCATGAAAGACATTTATCCTGTGTAGAATAAAGGCCCTTTCTCCCAATAGAGCAATGAGACATGTTTGTGAGCATCAGTTTGTTGTATTGTTTCACAAACCCCAGTCCTTGACACTTTTTGACACATTGGCAGTGACACTGGACTTACCCACAATGAGGCCAATTTCACAGTGATGGTCGTCGTAGCCACAGGTCATCATGGTTCCCACTGTGTCATTGATCACAGCCAAAATGTCCACGTCAATGTCCTGCAATGAGATATAATTTAACTGGATACATTTAAAACCGGCACAGACTTTGTAAAGTTTTAGTATGGCAACACACAATGCATCTGATTTACGCATATAATTTGCTGGACTTTGGCATATATCTATATATACAATAGTATACAATATTCCACAATGTTTAAAACAAATACTTAGGATCAGTAATGTCCCTCCAATGACTACCCTTTATATCTTATGATTTCAGCTAACCTTGTTATGAGATAAACATTGTTGGAAATACAGCAGGAGGCTGCCCCCAGGTAAAATACAATTACTGTCCAATAATGACAACAATCAGGCAATCCATGGTTGGAGAGAAAGGCACAATTCTATAAAGGTTCTCTACGGGTCATGCATTGATATAACAGGCAACACTAGAATCTCAAGTGGCTACATGGCCTCCATCCTTCTCCACTCTCTTGTTGCAAGGCAGAACAACAAGAGTTCTTAACTCATAAATTGGAGTATTAGTCCTCCCCTGAAGTGTCTGTGTTTACACATTAGCCACAATCCAGCTACTGTCCACCTTCCTCTTCCTCACATAAATCCCCAGCTGTTGGGGACTATCAAGTTGTGTTTCAACGGAATGTGCAAATGTTCATGGTGAAACATCGTCCACTCATGCAGAAACATCAAAATGTGTTACACATACCCCTCGTTTTATGATTGATTTCCTTAGAAGGTTGACAACATCCTTTCCCTCTACTCCATTTGCCTTGAAGGCTTTGGTCCAAGACACCAAAACACTCTGCAAATAAGAAAATAAAGATAAAAGACAAGCTAAGACAGAAAATTGATTCTGATGCAAAATAGCTAATTACTATATAAAGTTACCAATTGGCATGTGGCACAGAAGTCATATGAAATCTGACAAGCTTATTTGTATTTATCTGATCACTCTCCCATTCACACTGATTCACAGCTAACCACAACTCTTTTATCATACATAAGTAGGTTTTGACTGGATGGCTGACGTCCAGCGCAACTCAAACTGTCAAACTAGGCATCCTGTTCAAATAGAATCAAGATTCTGTTACGGTGTTGCCTATTTCTCCCCTCAAATGTTTTCAAAAAAACATTTATTGAATGCTGTGGGACTAATACGCTTCAGAGACTCATACACATTTACAGGTCTGGCAAGTCAGTTTGGCAATGCTAGGCCAACAATTATTATAATACAGCAATATACTGTACAGTGAAAAGGACACAATATTTACTGATATCACAAAGTCTGTCATTCTACTATTTGACTGAATTCGCTGTCACATGGTATGTCGAAGGTCAAGGATAAAGCAAGACTTTAACTTAGCACAAAACAGTATCAGATCCAAATCCATCTTCATAAAACACTTTCTCCCAGGGCGTCCCGGTAGCTCACACTGGTAGAGCGCATTTTAAGTTTGATCTACATAATTTTGCATTTTGCCGGGAGACTTTCAAACTAAGTGTGATAAAACATTTTTTAAAAAGATGATGGTTAAGCTGAGTCGATCAAGTGGGTAACTGTCAAGATATGCCAGGTCACTGTGTACCTCCAATAATCAGGCTACAGAGAGCAGCTATAACATTTCAGAGAGCATCGCTTCATGCGGGAAACCATTCACCAGCACAGAATACATGATGTGCAATGGTTTTGCTTGATGGATTGCAAAATAAAGAAACCATGACCATCATATCCAGAATAAATGGACCGTGTTTGTATAGCACTTCTCATTGCCACTCAAAGCACTTTAAGATACAGATCATCATTCACCCATTCAGACACTGGTTGTGTGGGCTGTCTAAGCTTCCCTTCACAGTGCCTCCTGCTAGCATGAAACTCATATGCACACACCGATGCACAGATACTGTAAGGCTGAGTCCTTGCTGCAGTGGACCCGGGCCGCATGTCTTCCCCTCAACTCCCCCTTCCATTCTCTGTCACTATCCAATAAAGCATGAAAAATGCCACACAGAAAAATCTTTAAAAACACTTTCTCACAGCTCATCCCTTCAGTCATAATGAAACACATTTGTCGGTAAGCTCCTATCCTGCTGGTGTACATTAAATTGCAACTTTATGAATCTTATGAAAAGAAAGTACTGCACACTGCTTTTGCTCAGAATCCTATGTAATGATCACTAATGGTTTGGTAAGCTTGCATGCCAGCTGGTGTTACAGATACAAGATATTATAAGATCACAAATGCATCTTGCCAGGCCGCAAATAATGCGTTTGAGTGGCAGAACCTGCTGTTGAATATCGGATGGATATGTTGGCCTTGCAGCTTTCCTAAGTTATTCAATGTTGTATAATGATAGGCAATACTTGTTTGTTGGGTGTAGCAAAAGAAGACCATTAAGATGAGAGTAATATACTCTAAGCTGCTAGGTAGTTAATCAGATATGCAATTTCTGTAAACATTCTTGTAAACAGATTTAATTGTGTGTTGCTGTATGATAGGATTGGATCTCATGTTTATTTGATTGTGTAATGCTTTAAATCGAAACCAAAGAGTCTCTGCTTGATTTGAAGAATCGAATAGCCGCTGTTACAGACAAGGTGGAACCTATTTCTACTGTTTCAGTGAAGGCTAAAACATGCTGCCCAAAAACTTGCAGTATGCTGTCAGACGAACCTCACTTCAGTGTTCTTTACAAAATAACTTTGTAATGCTGTTATAATAACCACTTACCTCATCCAATTTTGTCTGCAAACAAGGAAAAGAGAAGGTGAAACCCAGAGGGAGTTTTTTATCCATTATGCCCAACTTCTCCATGAAATCAGCCAGACAATCAGCTATGTGGTCAAATAACTGTAGGAGAGAGAAGGTCATTTTAAATATTAACCACAAACTTTAACATTGAGGGTTTCATTGTCAGTATAGTGTGTGTGTGTGAGTGTGTGTGTGTGTGTGTGCATGTATGCGTGCGTGCGTGTGTGATTACTCAGTAATTACTTTCCGATTTGGTTGTCCTTTGTCTATATCACAAGTTTTGCATCCAATTCCACATTTTTCACAGAAACTGTACAATTAAAGATCCAAAGAACATTTTGACTCAAATGGACAAAGGAAGGAAATGAATGTTATGAAGGAAGAGTTGAAAGATGGGCAGTTTTTAAACCTAACGCCTGATTTTAATGCTGACTAGTTTAAAGAGAATTTGTTCATTTGTGCAACAACAGATTATGTTTACTACAACATCAATAAACAGGCAATCCCTGTTTACTGTTTTCTTTCACGAATTTAGTTCAATTTAACAGCTTTACAGAAAATGTAAAAAATAGATGAATGCATTATTTTATTTCAACCTGTATATTTTTGCGCTGTTATCATATATAGTATAATAATCAGGCTACAGAGAGCAGCTATAACATTTCAGAGAGCATCGCTTCATGTGGGAAACCATTCACCAACACAGAATACATAAGGTGCAAAGGTTTTGCTTGATGGATTGCAAAATAAAGACACTATGACCATCATATCCAGAATAAATCGACCGTGCTTGTATAGTGCTTCTCATTGCCACTCAAAGCACTTTAAGATACAGATCATCATTCACCCATTCAGACACTGGTTGTGTGTGGGCTGTCTAAGCTTCCCTTCAAGGTGCCTCCTGTTAGCATAGAACTCATATGCACACACTGATGCACAGATACTGTCGTGCTTCACTTGACATTTTTCCAAGCTATTTGCTGAGTCTGTTTGTGATGTTGGTAATGGAGATAATCAAGAGGAGCACACTTGTGAAGCCATGGGTAGACTCAGCAGGGGTTGGTGTTGTTGATGTGATCATTCTGGCATCTGTCACATCTGTCTGTTAATCTATCATGTGAGCTCATCAAAGCAGTTACTGCTGAACAAGAGGCAATAATGTAAAAATTAACAATAGGCACGCACCTAGGATTTCATCAGAGATGGTTTTACATTTTTACCACCTTGACTCTGCAATAGTCTAATTAGTTCCATTTGTTCCTTTGAGAGCGTCCATTACTGTTTGGACAGGAGTGGCCTGCATTTTACATTATCATCTACAAAGCACACCCTGATTGGCCAAGGTTGGAAATGAGGAGGAACAGGGAAAGGCCAGACTATTACATTAAGCCAAGAGAAATGATGAGCTCACATGAAATGGAAGGTCTGACTAGGCTAACCTTAATCAGTTATAGTTAGTACATACCTCCACCAACTCTTCTCTCAAGAAATGATCTAGCTGATCGCAACAGGTTAAATAATGGAGAGTTAAAATTTGATCCTGAACAAGAATCGCAACTGAGCTTTGGCGGTGCACTGAAGCCACAGATGACAGGTTGGATTTTGTAGTTGTGTACAGTATACATTAACTGTCTGTCATACCTCAGTCCCGCTGCCTCTCATTAGGTTTTCAGGAATGGCATAAATCTGGTCTTCCATCTCCACCTCTTGCTTGCCATTAGCCATAACTTTAACCAGGAGCACCCGGAAGTTGGACCCACCAAGATCGAGTGCCAGGAATTCACCTTGCTCTTTACATAAAAAAAAACAAAAAATATATTCTCATACAATATAATGTCACAAGTTCTTTCCCTAAAAACATTAAGAAACTAGATGAAATGTAGGTTTGTGTTTATAACAATTGGCAATATTGGGTTGCAGTTATTGTGAATAAGCACTTGTTAACATATTCTTCATCCCCGCCTTTTGCTGGCACATTGCTGTTTTTTGCCACCTTTGACTTTTGGCTTGTTTGACTTGACTTTATGTAATGTGGTTTTGCAGTGGTGTGTATGGAACAACTGGAGCCAATGTGAATGATTACAAGAGTTTAAGACATTGGCATTGCAATGACCGTCTTTCATTTTTCAGTGGCTACAGCTGGGTCAGTCTTAATGATACAAAGAACATACTGAAAGTATAACTACGGCGGAGTCTCATGACTCCATGGTTACCAAACAGGTCATGACATCTTGTTGGGAAAGGGCCGAAATAATGTTCCAAGTTAGAGTACATTTTTGCGATGGTGACAAAAACTTGGCCATTTCGAAGTGTTCCCTTAAACTCTGACCTCAAGATATCTTAATGGCGCTAAGGGTACCCACAAGTCATCCCTTAACAGACATGCCCCCTTTTTGTGCATAGTGAAAGGGGGGTTTGGACACAATTGTGGACCAGGGCAATCAGTTGCCCAGTAGGGCAAAACTCCAAGGTGAAAACACTAACAAAAAACATATAAGTAATACTCACAACTGTGAGAGCAGAAACAGACAAAATACCAAGACACAACTGCTGGGCAGTTGACAATCGCAATCTGCTCCCAATGACCAGCATGGAGCCACAAGAAAAGGGCCTCAAAATAACACAGAGAAGAAAAGGACAACACAGAGCACAAAGTGCTAAAGCACAACAGCACAAACTCAAATCTCGTCACCCCCTCAGAGACAATGTTGGCAGTTGTCAGATTTGCAAAAACATGCAGAATGCTCTCCCTCTTCATGCTGTGCAAATAAGCATAAAACGACGAAAACTATTTATACAGCAAGCACTAGCTCTTATGGTGTGCTCAAGGAGTTGTCACTGAATGTTTTTGATGGAACTACAAGAGTAGACCATCATTAAGTCGTGGATGCCTGTCACATTAACACATTTTTAAGATATATATATATCCCAAAAATAAAAAAAATAAAAAAAATATATATTCATTCATTCATTCATCTTCTGTAACCGCTTATTCGGGTTAACCCGGGTCGCGGGGAGCTGGAGCCGATCCCAGCTGCATTGATAGAGAGGCAGGGTACACCCTGGACAGGACATCAGTCTGTTGCAGGGCTGACACACAGAGACAGACAACCATTCACACACTCACTCACACCTACAGGAAATTTAGAGTCACCAATTAAACCTGAGCTGCATGTTTTTGGACTGTGGGAGGAAGCCGGAGTACCCGGAGAGAACCCACGCACACACAGCTGTAATGGCTGCTCTGGTTTTTTCAGCAATTCGTACTGCCTTTCAAAGATTTGCAGCATTACTTTAAACACAACACAAAAAAGCACAAAAAGTCGATCCACTGTGAGAGTGGCGTGGCTCCTTTAAGAGGCAGGGCAGTCTAACATGACCATGTTCTCTGTGGACAAATTTCATATTTATATTTATAGGCATAAAAAAGGGGTCCTATTACCTGTTCCATCAGGAGTGGAGAGCACAAACGTTGGCAGCATCTTGACAGCTGCTGTGGGGTTGGTATCTCTGCACAGGCCTTTGTCCATCTCCCGTCGAAATCTTATTGACAAATCCATCAGTGTCTTATCTGACAGCTGAAAATGGTGGAGGTAATTGTCCACCTAAGCCATTGTAGAGAAGAGAAACAGTTACATGCAAGCTATGCAGACTTGTTAATAGCAATACAGTAGTAAGTCAATTAAAAAGTGAATGCATTGTCATTAAACATACTCCCTAACAAACTACATTACTATCAGGCAGTGCTGCATCAAGAAAATATAACCTGCATCCAGGCAGCACTCACAGGGCCTGAAAGAGTAAAGCCAATGCAAAAGTTCCTTAAACCTGCATTCTTTCAACAGGGGGCGACTTATCTGGCTGCAAAAGAAGTCAATTTGTATTTAAGTCAATAGGAAAATATCCCTATATTACCTCTGTAAACATTCCTATAATGAGTTTATGATCTCAATCATTACTTTCAAGCCTTCTTTAATACAGCATGATGTTTATTTTGTAAATGATGTTCCCATTTAAAGGAAAATAGATAATAAAACAGAGAATGATTTAGGGCGAGCAGTGTTTGTCCTAGGAAGACTGCTTTGGGGCGATAAGTGAGCTGCAGGGGCACTCATTGATAAAGGAATTAGGATACTGCTAGTTCACCTATAACTGACTCCCAGATAAGCAGCGAATGCCAGGAATTGAATTTTTATGATTTTATAATTGGCATGTTAATTACCTGACAAATCAATCAGAGCACACAAGCTAAATTTCTCCAGTATATCTGACTACACAAGTGCACCCGGTCTACATGACACATCCAGCAACTTTGCACGAATCAATAAAGGTAAGACAGCATCACCAATCTGTTTTGATCAAACACAGTCCAGCTTGTCTAAAGACATTAAAACGCCAAATGTGCATCTCATGTCTTTGAATTGCAAACCAGGCGAGGGGAGAGGAAAGGACGCCTTCCTCTGAAGTGTCACATGAAGTGACATCCGTTTCTAATGATGGCGGCTGCAGATAAGTCAGCTTTAACAGCTGTTTGTGTCTGCACAGACATATTCATGCACTAATAATTGAAGTCCTTGTGCAAGATGTTTGAAATAAGTGGTCTCTAATCTGTATGTACCATGTACCAACTTGTCAATAATCAAACCAATTACGCATTAAAAATGAGTTTGACATTCAAAAAAACAAAAACAAAAGCTTTCCGTAATATGTCAGCATTTTTCCCATGTCCTGCCCTATCCAGGGTGTTATTGGTTGGTCAGAGAAAAGTGACATTGATAGTCAGTAGCCAAAGCCAAACCTTGCTCATCTTCTCTCTTACTCCCTCAGTTGCAGACCCAGTTAAGCATGTATCACTGGGCTGCTCTCTGTTGTCTCTCCTCCCTGCTTTCAGTGCAGGATTTACTAGCAAAGGAGGATACATTTATTCATACATTTATTTCACTGTATCAGCCTCAGGGGACTTAAATCTCTCAGCTTTTCAGCACCACGTTTACCACTATTTTCCTCAGTTAATTGGCTGGAGGCTGACAGATTAGGCTGTCTAATACCAGAGTCAACAGACTAAATGAATTTCCCCTCAGAGATAAATAAAGTAATTTTGATTTTTTTTTCATTTTGAGATGTAATAACCAACTACACGTCTGCAGGCCAGTCAGCAGGGCAGGACTGGTTATTTTTAAATGTATACTTTGCGTTGCATTGGCCAATTTGTCAAGCAGCCCATTAGGAAAACTGACTATGGTAGATTCAAAAACCAGACCATTTTGGGATTTTTTAAAGGGCCAATGCTGTATTGAATTTAGAGGGGGGAAATTCATCAATGACCGATATGGTAGCCGATGTAGTGATATTTTGAGTTGGAATGAATATAGACCTCTTTTAAGTGGATGGTTCATCTGTTGACTATTTTGAACAATAATACACAAATTAACAGCTAACACAATTCCTAAATCATGGCAAGCAACATTTTCCTTACATATTGTGTGAAAAAAGTTTTCATGACGGCACATATCGGACAGCATATACCTGATACCTATAGGCCTTTAATGGGCCAATATCAGCTGCTAATATCATTCAACAGATAAATCCGTCAGGCGCTTTTGGATTCTGTTCATTTTAACTGCTAGCAACCGTATTTAGTGATGCTCTGTATATAACTTACGAATGAAAAGACACTTAATATCTGAGTCTTATCTACAAACCATTTAACACAGCTACAACAGGTGCTATACACTTCCCAATGTGGACATTTTAGGACATTCATAATTTCTTAAATAAAAAATTATGTATTTTGGGAAGTTTAAAGAAAAGACTCAGAATGGATTCTTTAAATACAGGCTTTTAAAAATGTATCACCATTGCCACTAGATTACCTTGGCCCAAATGTCAGACCATATATGCAGGCAAAAAATATTGAACAAATACTGCTACATAAGGTAATGACTATAAGGCACAAAATGTTCATTCTATATGACAAACTGAAACTAGAGATTTGGGGATAGCAGAGTTTAGTCAAAATAGCTTGACAAAATAAGTTAAGGGGATCTTTTCTGTATGAGACATGAAATCAGATTTTCCAGTTTGATATCAAGCCACAAAAAACAGGCCCAGTCAATTACTGACATGTTTTGTCAGATACAGCAAGTAAGGTAGGGTAAGGCAGTGGTAAGGAATATGTAGAAGAAAACTAAAGATCGGCCTGGCATTACATTTTTTTTATGTTTGTGCAAACAAAGGTCAGCATTCTACTTTTTCTCACTTTAATTTTGTAAGTTTGCAGCACTGATCAGCTTGCAGCCGGGGCACAGCAGAGAGACAGTGGTGGAAAGACATGTAGTCAGTACAATTTTTTTGTTGTTTACACCTAAACACAAGTGTGACACCTATACTGGTCCTGTCCAGTGATTCCATTACTAAACCATGTAACATTTTTACACCAGCCAAACCCTAAAAATATTGTTATCAGAGACCTTCATGGCAATAAAATCATTTCAATGAGCTGATAAAAAAAAGAGCTTTATTCCTGTAAAATGGGCTAATGTCTTGTTTGTGCATCTTGACTTTTTGGAGTAACATTAATAAATCAATAATGCTACATTTCAATTAAGGATGTTCCTGATATTGTGCATGCTGGCTCACTGGACTACTTTCCTGGAAAACCTAAAGCACAGAAAAAGCTATCTATTTCACCTGTCCTTTCACTACGTCAAAAGCCAAAATGTCTGCCGGGAAAAAGGTTTACTGCATTGTACATCAAGCTCGTCTGTCCTCACAGCTGTTAATGACGGTCGGTTGAGGCGGATGTTTAGACTGAGCACGCAGTGACGCGGGGAACCTTAACCTATATGCTAGGAGTCGGACTTCCTGCTGGACTCTTTTTCACTTTCACACGAGTAGGGCAACACAATCCAAGTGTGCCGCCATGATAGCCCCCAAAACAAACCCTGGCCAGTGTTATATAGCAGTACTTACCTTTTGCGCTTGGTCATCATGGAGCTCGGTGCAGTAATTAGCCAGCAGACTCGAGGCTAACATCTTTAGTCGCTGATGTGTGGCGAATTTGTCCTGCTCGTCTTCTTTGTTTAAATGTGCGAGTTTATCGAAGAAAACAACCACTTTAAACAACACATATAATAAAATGTTTTTCCCGCTGTTTGTTTTTGTTGTCGTTGTTGTTGTTTTGGCTCCAAGAGTCTCGTATTCAAACAGTTAAAGACACAGTCGTACCATAGGAGTGTCAAACTTCCAGCTTCCTGAAGTTAGAAGTAGCTGGCTGACATCATCCCAAATAGATGGCTCTGATTGGCTGTAGAGAAGGCGAGGCGTCAAGATCTTTTACCCCTACTGGGCGTACAGAGGAACCCATGGACTACCTTACAGAAAGCAACAAATACTGGACAGTGCCCCAGTAACTGACTCTGAGAACCTAATCTGCTCACAATTAGAAATGTGTTTTTTTTT